>CAUYQG010021708.1:0-22690 GCA_963574415.1 Tarsius wallacei
TCCCACGCCTTGGGAGGCTGAGGTGAGTGGATTGCCTGAGCCTGCGGGTTCGAGACCCGCCTGGGCAACTTGGCGAGACCTCATCTCTACAGTAAATAAAAAATTAGCCCGGCGTGGTAGCGTGCACCTGTAGTTCCAGCTACTTGGAAGGCTGAGGCGGAAGGATCACCGGAGCCCAGCAGGTCAAGGTTGCGGTGGCTGGGAGCGGCCACTGCACTCCAGTCTGGGCGACAGAGTGAGACTCCAACTCAAAAAAAAAAAAAAAAAGATAGTCTATATTTAATGGGTTCTTCTCTATAGAACTAATTTTACTTAGGAAATTAAAGAAAACATTTTTGTTAGCAGTATAGAATACTTACAGGCCTCCTATCAAGTTCTAAAATGTGTTTCTAAGATTAGCACAGTGGACATAGCATCAACTGATTTCTATTATCTGATTTGCTGCTCTCAAATCTCAAAATATTCAAAATGTGGTAGTGCAGGGCATCTTCCTACTGCAGCTCAAACCCCAAACCCCAACGGGCCAGATTAAAGCATGAAGAGTCACTTCCTTTATGTCCCAGAGGCAGTCATTATATAAGAAATGGTTCTCTGAATTCATACAAGAATCATACGTATATTCCATCAGTCAACGTGCACCAGGGGTGATTTTTACCTAAGGTAAATATTGTAGGTAGAATGATTATCTTGCTTTATAATAGCAAAGAGAGTCATTTCTTTGTCTCATAAATCATTCATCTTGTTTATATTTATGTGCCAAATTTCACTGAAATTTAATAACATTTACAGCATATGTATACCCATTTAAGAATGTTATAGTCAATCCGATTTATTTATACTTCAAACATTTTCCATTAACTTGACCAAGGTCACAAAGCCAGCAAATGTTGAAATTAGGATCAAAATCCTGGGTTTTCTGGCTACATAGTCCCATTTCTTTTCATTATACTACTAAGGTAATCCTTGCACGATGTCTAGAAATACTGTGGAATCAAGAGCATTGTTCTGGGAAGAACCAGGTTATCCCTTCTCAGCTCCTAAAATAGGGCAAATTCTCTATTAAAAGGTCTTGTCCCTTTGAGATAAAGTTAGAAGGCATGAGAGCAGAGCCAAAGGCTGAGTGAAAACTGCACTCTCTGTGAAGCACCATTGTCCAAAATAAAACAAGACTCTTCCTCTGGGTGGAAGAATTACCACAAGGTGCAATCTTCAGGCAAAACAACTACAAAGGGGCCCCAGTGAGTGGAATGTAGGCTATATCTCAGTCCAAACTCATGTTCCCCTCTGCAGGGCCTCCTTGTGCAGAAAACAATTTGCACCAACATTCCTGTGGCCCTGCTAACTGTCTGGTATCATCTATTGGATTTGTTCTCTGAAGCTGTCTCTTCAAAAGACATGGGCAGCTGGCTGGTCTCTTCTGAATTCTAACAGGATTGGTGATCATTAAACCTCTTCATCGTTTTTGTAGTAAATTGGGGTCTACCTTATCCAAAGACATTTCACTCAGAGTCATGGTACAACCTGCTGTATTTTTGTAACTTAAGTTATACCTAAGAAATTAAAAATAGTAGCTGGCTTTGGTAGGGAAACAAAATATCCGGAGCCAGGTCCTAAACTTAAATTATCTTAAAGAAGCCCATTTCTACCTTGAAAAATTCAGAAGAGTTAGGTGCCCAATAGCAAGGGATCATTGTTTTGTTTGATTTCTCTGCTTATCTTCCTACAGACTGTTTGGAACATGTGTGGGCTATGCGAGGTTGAAAGATCCAATTATCCTACTTACAATATGCATTTCAATCCAATATGATGTTTGATTGAGATATGTTTTGGGTGCTATTGGTATGGTGACTATGTGAAATAGATTTTCTGGAATGGTCTGAATTTCAAATCTGCTACCATATTGTATGAGTCAGATAATATAATTCATAGTCATCATGAAAATAGAAGACTTTTAAGAAATATGACCATTTTGATTATCAGAGACCTGTACAAATTGAAGTTTGATTTTAACATTTCAACATTTTATGGACATTTTAAAGGTTTTATTTATAGATAAAACTTAAGAGCTTGATAACTAAATAAGACAATATGGTAAGTGATTTACTTGAATACTTCTCATGCAATCCTTAAAGCAATCCTATGAGGTAGGTATCCATCATCATCCTGATTTTTTTTTACAAATAAGGAACTGAAATTTAGACACATGAAGTGACTTATTTAAGGTGTCTCAGAGGGAAAATGTTATGGTGTCAATCATGAACTCAGGTATTTTAAGTCTCAGAACTGGAGTTCTCTACTGATTCTGACACACTTCTTTCTAAGTTGACCTTAACAAGAAAAATTTAAAGAGATTCTAATTTTGAAAAGTAGATTCAAAAATCTTAATAATACCACAATAGTGATTTGCAAACAAAGCAAAAAAAACTCTATGACTCAATTGAGTGGAAATAAATAGTTGGAGCTAAACCTTTGCAAATGTCCTTGCACAAATATAAAGTACATTAAAAATAGGATGTTTGGGTAAGTTTGGGAATACAATGCATTTTTTGCTTTATATAGAGATTAATTAACAATAGACCACACAAACCTGCAGTTATAAAAAAATTAACTGATACACATATTTTAAGTGAAATGATGTTTAAACAGCAATTATATTTAAATGCCTCATTTGAAAGCTTTACCGCCCACACATTCAAAAGTATCTATTATTTTACAAAATGACACTAATTAGCATATACAATTTCAAGAGACTATTCCTTCAAATAGAAAATTACAATACAAATATACTAAAACCACACAAACTGAATTATCTAACCATAGAAAGACAACCCAAAAATATTTTTCTGCAAAATACGAAGCAGAATTTTGACCAACATTATCTCTTCAAAAGAGATGGCATCGGTTTTATGAAGAGTTGATGAGTCACTATATTTACTCATAGAAACCAGATTATTACCAGTTTTTCTATGGAAAAAACTAGAGAGCTAAAAACATAGAAAGATAATTTGCCTCTTGAAAAAAGGATTTGCAAACCACAAACACTAGAGTCAAGGGCTCTTGAAAACTCTCTTCTGAAGAATTTGTTACTAATTAGGTTAACAGTCAGAACGGAAGGGTGATGGTTTGTAGAATGATACCAACCTTGCCCAGTCCTGCTCATCATTTCTAATCAATAAATTGAATAAAGATGTAGAGGACATGCTCACCACATCAGTGAATAGCATAGATCTCAGATTGATGATGCATGGACAAGATGGCAAAGCCAGGATCCCAAATTCCAAACTGGAGACGTGGGCAAATGAAATGTAAAAGGCCAATATTTAGGACCAAATCCCAAGCCAAGCAAAACATGAAGATGTGGCTAAACAGCAAATTGTTCTAAAGAATAAGACTCAAGGAGTCCAAGGTCAACTTGATTCAAGTCCTAAAAGTTATTGCAATTTTAATTTAATAAATGCACATTGACTGGGCTCAGTGGCTCAGCCTGTAATCCCAGCGCTTTGGGAGGCCAAAACGAGTGGATTGACTGAGCTCGCGGGTTGGAGACCCGATGGGGCAACTTGGCGAGACCTCATCTCTACAATAAATCAAAAAAATTAGCTGGGCGAGGTAGCGCACACCTGTAGTTCCGGCTACTTGAAAGGCTGAGGCGGAAGGATTGCTGGAGCCCAGCAGGTTGAGGCTGTCGTGTCCGAGAGTGTGCCACTTCACTCCAGTCTGGGCAACAGAGTGAGACTCCAAGTCAATAAATAAATAAATAAATAAATAAATAAATAAATAAATAAATAAATAAATGCACATTGTCTGGAAAAACATATATGGAAGAGTTTTCTGTGGAATGGAATCCTAAAGCATGTTAAGTTGGAGAAAGAGTTTTCATCATCAATCAGTTGTGGGAAACTCCAAGTTAATTTAAATAGTTTTATTTTCTGCAGGAATACTCAAAGCATATTTGGTAACCGTTGCTTTTCAAACTTATTTGAACATGGAACATTTCTTTTTGTAGACTACCTCTTGGGAATGGTGTTAAAAAGAACACCCTTGAGGCAACACTGAATAAGGGCTGTCTCAGGAGGCAATAAGTTCTCTGTAAGTGGGATTCTTTTTAAAAACAGAATATATCCAAACATCAGATGAGTGTTGGCCTAAATGACCTAAATTTCCTCTTACCCTGGAAGAGTGTAATACTTGATTATCTATACCTAATAAATAGTCCCGTTCCCCTATGACACTGGGATCAGAGTTTCTGGTGAGGAAAACTCCTCTAGAGAACTACTACAATCGTAGCAGAGTAATGATGGGGAAAAAAACAGTTCCTCCAATCAGCACATGCTTCAAAAGGGCTGGCTTTTCAACTATCTTAATCTTTTGCTAAAAAGATGTTAGAAACAGGAGGGTGTAAGCAAAAGCCAGTAAGACAGAGGAGTTCAAGAGGGGCCCATTGTGTGTGCTCAGCTGCCATATTACAGAGCTGTCCAGCTTCCAGACTCAGCAACCACCACCACTCTACCTTTGTGTCAGAAAGCTGGCTACCCTTTTGGTCCTACCTATTGAAGACTAGGTTTCTGGGGTTCTGAGTGATGGTTATGACCTGATACCAAAGAATAAGTTTAGGTGAGAAAATGTATTGTGGTTGTTCTTGTTTTTGTTTTTCCTTTCAGGATAAAGTATATTAGCTAACACTCCAGAGCATTTTGCTGGCCTACTCCCCATCTGATCAAGAAAGTATACTTGAATTAGATATGGATTCATTAACTATGTTGTCTTTACTGGTTCTGAATAGATCCAATCTTCTTTTTCTCAAATGGGTTATTTGTGTGTGTGTGTACAAGTAGAAATAATCACAAAAACCTCATTTCTATAAATTCAAGCAATGTTGTAAAGCAACACAATGCATTTATTAAATCTTTTCTAAGGTGCAAAAAATGTTACCAAAAATTCTAAATTAAGTTCTCACAATCCAAAGTCCTACTGATTTTTAATTCCTTCAATTTAATTTAGTAAATGTGTTAAAACTGAGATCTTTGACACAAACATAGTGCAATATTTATTTTGATTCTGAGGTAATGTGCTTTCCCGGGGCGGGGGTGGGGGGAGCTTAGCAATGTGAACCACATGATTGCACAGACCATTACAGAAAAGTCTGTCAGTGTTCTTTTTTAAGGACTGACAGTCAAGCAATTTAAATTTCCAATAAAGTCACTAATTCAGCAAATATTGTTGCTGTCTTCACAATTAGTTACTATTATACTAGTGGAAATGCACTATGCTTCCTGATAAATATTCTGTCATCAATTTGTCCTCCTTCTGTTAAAAATCTGTTCTTTTTAAATTTTAACTTGACTAACTTCAAATTTTAAACTTAAGAAATTGTCTTTGTCTTGCCATGTCCTCAAAAAAACACCATAGGGTCTGTTTAACAATACCATGAACAGTGTAGTCATACATAAATATTTGTTGAGTGACAGAATAAATGAATGAATGAAGCTTCAATGCCAAAATTTACTTTTAAATAGTATTGGCAGACAAAGTGACCAACTAATTGCAATGTTATTGGCATTTACGTAGGAAGAACAAAATAAATGAATATTGGCTTAAATTGCAACAAAAATAGCCTTATTTCTGTTCAAGTTCATGAAGTAGAAATTGTCAAGCATAAAAACAACATCAAGAAAATGAAAAACATAATATCAATGCAAAAAGGATCATCTTTCTCCCTATATCTAATAATGGGACATGAAGAACTTTTGCTTAGCAAGCTGAACCCAAGGGCTTAATCTGTAGCTCTGTAGACCAGAGACTGTGATTAGACACTATCTTTTGCCCAGGAAAACAAGGTAATGAAATTTACCATCCAATTCATGTACAGAGTAACAGCAATTGCTGATTAGGGACTAAAAACTAGTTGCAACAACATTTTAATTGCATTTCAATGTAAGACTATAAATTAATTTATCCACATGAAATACTGTACTATATTGGTTTACAAAATAGCTAATTAGCCCATCCAGAACTTGAAGGAGACCAAAGCACTTTCCATTTAATATATAAAGAAAATAATGAATAAACAACCACTAACAAATTATTTCAAGGACATAAACATTTATTTCAGGACAAAATCAATATTAAAATAGATCTAGTTTCAGCCTCAGTACTTCCTAAGTCACTGCTTAGCTACACAAATATCAGTATTTAACAAGTGTTAAGAGGTACTTCAGACAGTTGCTTTACTTTTTGAGCTGCACAAAAAGTAAAAGGTTTCAAAAGGAGTAGAGGAGGTTTTTGTTTGCTTGCCTGTCTGTTTTTTATTGTCCTTCCAATTCAGTTTCCTAAACTCTGTTGAGCAGAACCCATATAGAAGCATTAATCTACCCAGGAAGTCGCCATTAGAGAAATGCTTTTGTCAGTATATAAACTCATTTAGGCTATGCACAGATTCCGTGGCAATTACCCTTTCTTATATATTGAAACCATTCTTTAAATAGTGGCATTATTTCTCTTCTATTCTTTACAGTAAAGAGATGGATGCACACCTTTTGAGAAATCAGTTATCAGAGAATGGAGCTTGTAATTTGGGGCTGGAACAAAGGAACCAGAATGTCATCACATCCGAGGCAGTTCTGCCCTCTGCAGCGCATCCAGCACTATACTTCAGAGACCAAGCGGCCAAAGAACGTAGCTTCCAGCGGATCTGAATGCTATCAGTTCCATCTCCTCTTCTTAGGATGCATTTTGTGTGTCTAGAAACCAGAGGTGACAATATGGCCTTACCATATCGGAAACTTTTTAAAGGTTAATGAATTCTGGCGTAAAATAATGTCAGAGCCATAAACTACTCATAAATACAAAATCTAGGAAAACCACGGAAACACTCATCACACTTCTGAGAACGGTAGCACCCTGGTTGATAAAACTACCATGGACTTCTAAATTATTCTTTTAATAAACTTGGTGGAGTATTATACTAAATATCAATATTTATGATACCAGTTAATGACAGTTCAGGGATGCGTAATGCAAAATGCAGTCTGCCTCAGTTGAATTGTGCACAGCCAAGGTAATTACCTCTAGATTGAAAACAGGATTCAGTTCAACTTGGGTGACAAAGAAATCAGTTTCCAATTTGCCAAGGTAGGCATTTAATTAGCAGTCCTCTTTTCCTTTGTCATAAACCCATCTCCGTATTCAGGTTGGTATGTAGAATATATATTGTGTTATTCATTTATTTATTTATTTCTAGAATTTATAAGTAGAACCACCTTAAACATTCTCAAAAAGTAGAGATAAATGTAGTTACATCAAAATCATTAAAAATTAAGCTTATAAAGGACCAAGTGGAAATGAGTTTACCTCATACAGTGAATTTGACAAGTTGAGAGAGACGATGAAGTCCTCAGAATCAGGTACCATATTGCAGAATTGGTGGTGTGAGGCAGAGCCACAAGTTGTTTATGTGATGCCTACTTAACGAATAATGAAAAAGGAAAATGAAAGAAGCCCAGCTTCTGGCTTAAATTAAAGAAGTAAAGAAAGTTGCAGTTAAGGATCAAAGCTCTGATCTCTAGTGATACTGTATTTCTAGTCTTAATATTTTTCAAAAGTACCACTGGATGCCTTAATGCTATACTGCCCAATTTGATCAATATGTAAGTCTAAGAGTCTGATATATAAAAAATACGTTATACTTATAAATGAAAATGTTCATGTTCCAGTGACCATCTGAGACATCTACAACTATGTTTTTGATAGTTTGCTTGCTTTTGTTCTTAAAAGTCTAGCACTTAGCATTATATGTTTTGAGTGAATATGATGTTTCCTAGGACTCGTTTTTACCCCTTTTTCTCAACCTAATTTTGTAAAATAAAAATGGTATTTGTGCAGCGCTTTTTTCAAAATATGATAATATAAATTCAATTCATTGTATCATCTTACCAACCTTACTATTTAAGTGTGACTCATGGATAAGACGAGATTGACTTCAAGCCCAAAATGGTTGTACATAACTAATTAGTGGCAGAGTCAATGTAAGAATTCACTATACAAGACTTTGTCACTGTATGACCTAGAACAAGTACTTTAATATGACAGAACTCCAATTCTTCATCTTTAAGTATAGATAATAATACCTAATTTAGAGTCTTAGCATAAAGATTCTGTAAGCTAATATATGCCTGGCACAAAATATTCGCTAAATATTATTTTTCTTCTTAAGGTCAAATATGTTTGCTAAATGCCAAGTTAAACAAATTAAATAGATCTTTTTGCTGTATGACTCCTTGGAGTTTTTAATATTCCATGAGTAGCCCCAAGAGGCAAAAAGAGTGAGCAACATTTTTCCAAACAACCAATTTTTCCCTCAAGGAACGTGTATTTATATCTTATGACATACTAACTTTCTACAGGGCACACTTTGGGAACCCTGCTGCAAACCATAAAATGAGTTGGAGACTATGTGAAATGGGTTATTTGGATATGATTAATTAATCACTGGTTCAAATAACCTGGTCTGAATAGCTTAATGACCTCTTAGAGGTCACCAAAAACATCTAAAACAGGAAATAACAATAACTTAAAATTGGAGCCCCGAGTTTGCTAGAAAGTCACTGGAGTGGGTCATTTTTAGTGCAGGTCTATATGAAGGTTGGATATATATAATTATTTGTGCTTCCAAGTTAAAAATAGAGACCTTTTTCAAAAGAAGAAAGGTTCTTAGTGATCCTGCCCATTTCCCCCCAATGTGCTGCATCACCTTTTCTATGATTTTCTACTATACAAGTCAAATCTTCAAGACAGTAAAGAGAAAAGAAAGAGCAGGCAAGGCTTTTTTTATATTTTCTTTTCAAATTTTAAGAAACTAGAATCTTTTATGTCACAATGTATGAACTCTGTTCTTTCCGCAGGATACTGATCATTTTAACTGTGCTCCAATGTGTGGAAACTGTGATCCACATATGTGTTCCAAGCAAACAAATAGTAGATACACAATTCTGTGTTAAGTAGTGCAGGTTGTAAGCAAATAGATTTGAGCAACTTACAACCTTGTAGGTAAGGCAAGACTTACAGCCAAAGGGAAAGGAACGGGGAAGGTGTACTACCAAACAGTACATAATGAAGAGCTACATCTTGAGGTACAAACTGTAACTGTCATGAGAATCCAGAGAAAGATCACTGAGCATCATGGTGGAGTTGGCACTTGAATTAGACCTTGAAAGCCTGCAAAAAGGTTGTCACAGGGCTTTTGTAAGCAAAGCCAGTTCCATCACCCCCCAATGTGCACCAACTGTCAAGGGAGTGTTAGGGCCACCCTTTACTTTCAGGAACAGATAGAAGGAATGCAGAGATTTTTTATTCTTTGCCTCTCCTTTCTGCAATGGATGGATGTATCAGTTAAAGATCCTCAAATCCAGCAGTCCTTCCCTCTGGGTCAGAGGGATAATTTGGCTGCTTGCCTGCCCAATAAAGAAACAGAGAAAAACACCAACCATAACAACAATGTAAGGGATAGAGCTGCATAAGAACAATTCAGCAGTAAGAGAATCTACATGAGCTTGTGTAGAAAGACAAGTGCTATTTTCTGCTTGAGTCTGTGACTGGTAGAGAATCACTCAACCCTATGATTGTATTATTTATACAGAACTCACTAGGGCACCATCTGGTGCTAAGCTAACCGCAAAAACAGGAAAATCAAACCCAAAGCCAATTGTCTTCATTGGAGTTTTCACTAATGACATGTTCTTCGCCAATATTCCAACTGATCACATTCTAGTTTGAAACAGGAAAAGGCATTTAATGGCTTAAAGCGAAGTCTTAAAGGGAATTTAGTTAGACATATCCTTCAAAAGATTCTGTAGCTATCTAGATCTTCTCAGTTGAAAGGGCGCTGCCCCTATTTCAGGTCTTATTACATCTTATTAAGTTGTCAGATCAAGTTCATAATGTCCCATCTCAGTACCCAGTCACCAAGAGATAAGGGTAAGAAGTGATCTTGCACGATTATGTCCTGGAGATGGAAACCTAAACCAAATTTGTGAGGAAAATTTGGCTGAAATATAAAAAGGCAAACTAACAAATGTCCATGATGAAAATAATTCCAATCTGAAATTACTTTAAATCTCACATTTTTAACTTTGATAAGTTATCCTCATTGAGGTAGCAAAATTGTTATTGCAAATATATTTTCCTTTGTAGTCAAAAATTTTGAAACTGTAATGCAAGAGGTAGATGTGTGTGTTGAATTTATATGCTCCTAATTTTTAAAAATCCAACTATAATGATTTCCCTTTTCAGTTCTTATTGACTTTTCCTAGATTCTCTCAGGTCTAGTATTTTTTGACACAAATATTGTAAAATGGTACCCTAAATTTTGTTTTAATAGAATAAATTCACCATAAAGGCTGTGCACATTTGTAGTTCCACTGTATTTTCCTTTGGAGATAATACTGCAGGTCTTAATGGTACCTCAGTACATAATTGGGTGCCTTGGCTCCCATGCTTGTGAGTGTTTAGAGTTCTCTTTGGCTCATGGTGTGATTTTTCTCATTTTAAGGATGTGTTTTACTAAAACCTTCAGATATTTTGACAGTTCCAAGAAGCAGTTAATCAAAGGACCAAAAATAGTGATATTAAAAGGAATGTTCTCCTAAACCTAGTAATAGAAGGAAGATTCACATAAAAGTAGTTCCATGTAGCATCCTTCCACACCTCAGTCAACTGATTTCTAGAATTAGGTTGGTCAAACCTGCTTGTTTAATGTAAAATTAAGACTTAACTATGGTTAAAAAGCTAAGTTATGATGCATATTAAAAAGTATAAATAAACAATTTTAATTGAGAAAATTTATTCATGTCACCACAAGAACTGTAGAGAAAGAGAAGGTAGGCTTTGTAGTCACTTGGATTTGAATCTTGAATCTGCCACTTAGGAGCTTGGTCCTTGAGCAAGGTACTTAACCTCTTAAAGGGTCAGTGGCATCCTCTCACTTGTAAAAAGGGTTCAGTACTTCCTATCAAATTTTTTTTTGTGAAAAGTAGATAGGATAACATTCAGAAAAATCATGCCACAGTTCCAGGCACATTGTAGGAGGTCTATAAATATGAATCCAATTCCTCTTGTTACTTCCCAAACTCTTTCTTAAGGCCCACAACTCTGTGAAATGGATGTAATTTACATTAGACACACCATTGGCTACAAAACCCTAAGGAAACTGAGATCCATCTCTAACCCCATCCCTCCAATCATGACATTGTCCAATGTCCTTCACAAACTTCTGGACCTCCTTGGGTCTCATCTGTCCCTATATAACTAGAGTCTATTCTTCATTAGGAGGAGCTTCTTCTCCCATTTCAAAGGTCCAGTTCTCTCCACCATCCCACCATATCTCATAACTTAGTAAAAAAAAAAAAAAGAAAGTAAATTTCTTTACACTAAAACAGTTTTACATTATTAAAAAAGTACTTAATATCAGCACAAAGAATATTCACAATTAAATTGCTTAATCTAGAACCACATCAAGGATGAAATAACTAGAAAGTAAAAATAGAAAGAAAAGGAAATACTTTTCATAAAAAATTACTTTAGCTGTAGGAAACCTAAACACAACAAACTATTGGAAGAATTAATAAACTGCTTTTTAGCAACATCTATAGATTAACCATAATTCAATTTTTCTGTCTGTAACAATGACAAAAAAGCTATATTATTCATCTTCCACAACTAAGCTACTAAAAAAAATCCTATTGGCTGTATTTCTAAGACATTAATCACATTCATTCATTTTTCTACACTTTATGTAAAAATTGATATTTTCCTGGGGGCCTTTTCTATGGACCTCAGTTTCATAATCTTTAAAATAAAATAAAACCTACCTTGTAGGGTTGGTTTTATAATAAAATTAGACTTCACATGTGACAATGTTTATGAACTGGATAGCGCAGTAGAAATCGAAGAGGTTATTTTTGACAATATGAAGGCAGTTTAATCACACAGAATCTGGAATTACAGAGTTCTATAGACAATTTGACTCCACTCTAGTGAAATCCCAAACCACAGAGACTTCTTTTCTAAGGACTCAAAGCCACCACACATAGTCTCTGTCCTTAGGACCAGGCAGGAGAAATTGAGAAATCCTAGATTTCTATCTAGCTCATCTTTTCAAAAAATTACTTATTAGACATCAAAAAGCTTCCATTATCCTGACATCTCCTCATGAAGCACATGTTGAAATCGATGATACTGCAGGTGTCTCCCAGGAATTCCCTCTGAGATGGATGTCTTCCTGGGGACATTTCCCGATCTTGGCAACTACATCTTCATGCATCTGTTTGAGGGGTGCGGTTGCAAGAAATTGCACTTATCTACACCAGGAAGGTTCATGTGGCCTTTCATTTCAGGAGGAGTCCTTGTCTGACCAGGTCCCCAAATTCTGATCATGATTATCTGTTGAGAATAGCGAGGAATTTCCCCTCAGAACCAAGGCAGGGAGAGGTAAAAGTGGGGAGGGGCAGTGACAGCACAGAAAAGATGGTTCTGAATCACTGGAAAGCTAATCATTTCTCTGGGCCATGAGACCCAGACATGATTCGCTATAGGAAGAAGCAAGATGCCAGGAAACAAGAAGACCCTGAGGCAAATTTTAGAAGCTGGAGTGATAAACACAACAGGGATTTCCCACTGTCCTTGGAATCAAATTCAAGTTTGTTATCATAGTCCACGAGGCCCTGAGTGATCTAAACTCCAGCTGCTTCTCTAACTTCAAATCACATTCTCACTCCTGCCGTGTCTTACCACACTCCATTCACACTGGTTCTTTCTGCTCCATAGACCTGCCCACTCATTCCAAGCTGGGGGCCTTTGCACCTGCCATTTCTCTTTTCTGGGATCCTTTTCTCCCATATCCTTGCCTGGCTGAGTCTTTCCCATCACCCAGGTTTCAGCTCAAATACCACCTCCTCAGAGAGGCCTTCTCTGATGACAATCGTTGTTAATATTTCCCAGCTCTACTACCACCACCACCACCACCAAATCACTCTATCCCACTACCTTTTTTGTTTTCATGGCACAAATCACTACTTCAAATGATCTAATTTACATTTGGATTTATTTGCATATTATCTGATTCCACCATTATAGAATATATGGATAGGTTCCTTGCCAGTTTTGCAAACCGCTATAGCTCCAATGCCTAGTATACTATCTGACATGTAGCAGGTATTCAATATATAATTGTTAGATTTTTAATGATTTAATGCATATTTAGGGATACAAGAAATGTTATTAATAATCTGCAAAACCATTTGCAATATTAACAAAGAAAACAACCTTTAATGTAATACAAAGTACCACTGAGGGTAGAAAGGCCTCATTTACGAACCGTGTTATAAAATGGGTAGTAGAAGTAGGGTCACAGAACTGCCAATTAATTAAAATTCTGCTGACATAATTCTTCAGCTACTCCAGACAGAATGGTAGTCAGAAAACTAGCCTGGGCAGCAGTGCGACTCCAAACTTTACAAGCAGGCTCAGCACCAGTTCATTCTCTATTTCTAAATGTTGCTATTGTAGATTGAGTCATGGTCCTACATTTAGTTAATCTAAGGTTAAAGATTTGCATGGCAGGATATACTAATTCAGAGTAATCAAGTATTGATTTTGTCTTTTAGCAACAGTGAAATAACAATACTCGGCTTCTATTCAGTGCCCCATGACTTCTCAAATCCTGAAATAATCAGCAAATAGTTCATTTAAACAGCTGTATTGTGATGCATAGTGGAAATATTATTCCTACATTTAAAAACGAGTAAACACTCAGTTTGTTATTTACTACATTTGGAAGTTTATTTTCAGAAAGTGAAAGCACGACTTGAAGGACTTTTCCTTAACTCCACCAAATTTTATCAAACATTAGGCCTGAGAATATTTACTTAATAAAACAAAACACTTACACTTTTAAAATACAAGTATATTGCCCACATTTAAATAGGGGAAACAGCCCAACCCTTGAGCATTAGGCAACTTCTCACCTCCCTTGTTCCCAATGTATAACTCTCACTATGGCTACTGGCTGACAACCCAAAGCTTCTTATTCTAGCTTCTCATCTATAACACGCCCATGATCTGGGCAATATTATAAAATTCACAATCTTCACAAAACTGTCTGCTAAATGTTGACTAGCTTGTAAAAATAAGAGAGGTCTCTGTTCTCAAGTAGCTGATAATTCAATAGAGATCAGAGAAGGGAAAAAAACCCTATAGGACAGTAGGAAACGCATGCTATGTAGCAAGAAAAATGCTAAAGAATTTCAGAGAAAGGAGTATCCCATCCCTAGTGCTCTTCTCTTTTACTTTTGTATAGTCCTTCTAGGTAATTTTATCCACAATCACACCTTGTGCTATTGCCTATATGCTGATGGCTCCAGGTTTGTCTGTCTAGGATACATTTTGACCAGTATTTATGACTGTCTAGTGACTATTTTAGGTCTATTTCAGATCCTGAATTTCACTGACCATCCAAATCCAAATTCATTAACACCCCCCACCATTCTTCCCCTCCTAAATTCCCTATCTTTACTAGTGAGATTATGGTATCACTCAAACGATTTTTTGTAACCTTATAGTCACCCTCCATCCCTCACTCTGCTTTAACCCCCAAAACCAAACAAGTTATCAAGCCACATTAACATTATCTTTCTATCTCAAAGGGTGCCTCATAGTATAGTCCTCTGTTCTACCTCCACCTCACCACTGGTAATGCCTCATGTTTATGAGCTCTGTGGTTCTATAAATCTAAGTTAGAATCTTGGCTCTGTCATTTCCAATTGGTGACCTTGGGCAATCACTTAATCTTTTCCTCAGTCTCCTCATTTATAAAATGAGGATAATAATTTTCCTTATACCTCATATGATAGATAAAAACCTTTTTAAGAGGAAATGCATTTACTTCATTTTACACAGTGCCTAGAACATAGCAGGTGTTCAATAAATAATAATTATAATGATTGTTGCAATATAATCCCTAAACTGTTCCCAAACTACTTCAGAGCCCTGTTTATCATTACTTTCTACTATCTCCCCATCCCTACACTGTACTGAAGTTTCATTAGACTTTTTGCGATCCCCAGAACACACCAAACTCTCACACCTTTATCCCTTTGCAACTTCTGCTTCCCCTGTCTCAAATGTCTTCCTTCTCTTTCCATTACTCAGTGGTATTGGACATAGAAGCTTTTATACTGAATGATATATCACAGAAACAAAGAACCGAATATCACACGTTCTCACTTATAAACAGACCTTGAACAACTATTGTAATACTATAAGAAGGGGATTGGAAGTAGTGGGAATTTGCCAGGGGAGGGGGGGCACACCTCATCAACAAGGGTACCTGCATAATGAACATTTGTATACCTAACCCTGAATTGTTCCCCACATCTTTAACATAAAAAATTAAAGACAAAAAAAAAGAAATATCACATACCTCAAGTTCCCACTCAAGTATTACCTTCTTAGTGAATGATCACTTAAATCAATCTGTCAGACTTTCCTCTGTTTCTGCAGAATGCATACACACATACACATACTTATACGTATACAGACAGGTGCATGCACACATACATATATACCTAGAAGTATCATATTGTATTACAATTTGTTAAAAGTATTTGTTTTCATATATTTCTCCTCTTTGTGATTCACTAATCAAGAAGAAGGTCACTGTAGTCCTCATTTCTAGAGTCATGTCTTGCACAGAACTGAGGATCAGTAAATTTTCTTTCATATATTTTTGTTTTTAGAAACTTGCATACTTATTTAATGAAAGTAGAAAGCATTCTGATTTGAGAAAGAAGACTTAGGTCTTGTCTCCTCCTACCACCATTTTAGTGGCACCGTCATTTAAGTGTTCAGTTAATACTCTGCCATTCTGTTAGGGCTTTGAGGTTCTAGGATGCAAAATATATGCAGTTGCAGTAGAGGCAATAATAGATATAGATGCTGGTTTGCACAGACTTTGCTGATGTTTAAGTTAGTTGGGATATTGTTTGTTTTAATATAACTTGTATCCCAACAAACTTAAACTTGTCTTTTAAAGAAATTCTCTCCAGCTAAAATAATCTAGGCATACTTCATGGAAGGATATATTAATGGGGAGGGAGTAGAGAGAAAAATAGAAATGTTTTTTCTCTGATTCTGACTTCTGTCAGAAATGCTCTCAGCATCCCCATCTTCATATCACCAGCCTTCCCTTCAAAATCGAATCTCTTCCTATCTATAAATAGCAAGTCATCAGTCCTATTAGAGAAACAATGGTGTTGACTAATAGCGTTTCAGTGAAATATTCATATAGGGTGACAGAGAGGAAATAGTTAGGCTCCAATTGTGGAAGACCTTGAATATTAGCCTAAGAAGCTTAAACTTTACCCAGCAGGTGATGCAGATACACAGGAGATTGTTCAGATGGATACAGCATGACCAAAAGGTATTTTTAGAAGATTACTATGCATGTAGTATCTAAGATAGTTTGGAGTTGGGGAAGACAGGACGCATAGACATTGATTGAACAATTAAGTTAATTCCTATAGGATGAAAGAGAATAAGAAAAGAACTAACATTTGTGGGCATGCACTTTCTATGTGCCAGTCACTCTTGTAAGCACTTGAAGTACATTAGCTCATTCAATCTTAATAATTATCATATCCTACCTACACATGTGAGTTTATCATAGCATTACTCACAGTAGCAAGAACATGGAACCAACCGTGCTGCCCATCAAAAGAGGACTGGATTAAAAAAATGTGGTACATATACACGATGGAATATTATGCAGCCATAAACAAGAACAAAATCATGAACTTCACAGCAACCTGTATAGACTTAGAGTCTATAATACTGAGTGATGTATCACAGAAGCAAAGAACTGAGTATCACACGTTCTCACTCATAAGCGGACCTTGAACGGTTATTGCAATACTATAAGAAAAGGATTGGCAGTAGCAGGAAACTTCCAGGAGGGGGGCAGGGAAGCAGGATTGGCAGTAGTGGGAATCTGCCTAAGGAGGGGGGGCACACCTCATCAACAAGGGTACCTGTATAATGAATATTTCTACACCTAACTCTGAACTGTACCCACATCTTTAAAATAAAAACATTAAAATTTAAAATCATAATCATAATCATAATCATATCCATAAAGTGCTCTCATTACCTTTGAATCAGGAAAACAAAATACTTAGAATGGAAAAATAACTTGCAAAATTTTTTTAAAAAATAGTAAACAGACAAGCTGAGATTCAAACCCAAGTGTGTTTGGTGTCAAAATCTAGATTGGGTATTTCAGACTTATGTATGTATGCTGGAGTCATTTGAGGACAGAAATGCCCTTCCTAATAATGTATCATTATTATCTACATTTTACAGGCAAGAAAATTGATGTACAAAAAGGTTGAATAATTTGCCAAAAGACACAACTAGTAAGGGTTTCAAATATAATCAATCTAGTTCCAAGTTAACACATTTAATGACTGCTATCCTGCATAAAATTGATACCCTTGATATCTAATCCCTGAACTTGAAGTGCAAGAAAAAGAAAGGAAACAAGAATGACTCCAAGTTTTTAGACATGGAGTAGACTAACAGTATCACTGACAAAATTGTTTATTTTGTGATTTATTCCACCTGATGAACAAAAGTGAATTTGAGGGTTCCCATTTTAGGCACCATTTTTGTGAAGTGCCTGAACTCAACTGTAACAGTTAGATGCTTTCATACTAATCTTTCTTGCCCCTATTAAGAATACATCAAATTATATAATTATTTGTTTATATCCTTTACGTTAGACTATAAATTTATATTTATATATCAGATACTAACAATATATTTGTTTAATGATACTTTGAGTGTGAGTATGTGTATGAGTCTATATGAGGGGAGAAGTAATTGGTTTCAGACTTGGTTAAATTGACAAAACTTTACATGTGAAAGTATCTAACAAAAAGCTAGTAATTTAGAGCCAGAATCTTGAAAAATATAGGGCTGGAGATATAGGCTTGTGATTTTCTGTAACAGAGCTACTAGCTGTAGCTATTAATGTGGAAGAGACTTCTGAAGGAGGGAAAAATATTTTTTATGGTCTTTATGCCAAAGAGTCAGTGAACAAATAACAAGTAATCAAACACAAGGAATCTAACCCTTAGGAGAAAGTAAAGGCTCATTTGGAGATTCTCCTTGAGGAGAATATATACCTGGTTTCTTAAAAGACATGGATATAATACACAAATTGGAATTCTCACCAGAATGCTTGAAATTTCCAATCAGAAGACTTGTTGGTGTCAACCAAAAAATTAAATAAAAGTTAGAAAAACAGGTTGCACTCCTGGATAAGTTGCGTTTTTTCTTCTCTCTTAAAATTTAATTTCAAAAGTGTGCTCTCGTACATAGGCATACATTTACCAAAAGAACATGACCTGTACTTTGAAAATCAGAAAACATTGTTGAGAAAACTGATGATCTAAATAAATGGAGATATACCATGTTCATGGAATTTAAGGCTCAAGTTGTTAAGATAACAATTTTCCTCAAATGGATATGAATCTAAGCAAACCTAGTCAAAATCACATCAAGCTTCTCCAGTAAAAATTGATAAGCTGATAGTAAAAAATATATAAAAATGCAAAGGACCTAGAATAGCCTAAATAATTTTGAAAAAAGAAGAAAAATATTGAAGGATTGATTTCAAGCTAAAATAATCAAAACAGTGTATATTAGCATAATTGCAGATGCATATAGGTTAATGAAATGAAATAGGGAGTCCAAAATAAATCCACATATATATGGTCAAATGATTTTCAAATAAAGTTCACAGGTGAAATCTTAAGAGAAAAAATATTTTATTAAATGATGTTAGCATAAATGCATAACCATATGATAAAATTTAACTTCAACTGGTTATTGAGAAAATAAAATGATGACCCACTGAATGAGAGAAAATATTTACAATACATATATCCGGCAAAGGACTTGTATCTAGAATATAAAAGAATTCTTACACTCAACAATAAGAAGGCAAACAACCCAGTTTTTAAAATTGGTAAAAACACTTGAAGTGACACTTCACTATAAAATACATAAATGACCACTAAGCACATAAAAAGATGCTCAACATCATTAATCATTAGTGAAATGAAAATTAAAATTACAGTGAGATACCAATAGACATCCATTAAAATGTCTAACTTTAAGAATAATACTAAGCATTGCAAGAATATAGAAACAAAAACAAAACAAACCCTTTTTCTGAGTGAGGGAACTCATACACAAAAGAGTAAATACTTATTATTCCACTAGAAAAGACAATCTAATCTGTAGTGACAGAAAACAGACTAGTGATTCTCTGAGGCTGGGGCTAAGGAGAATTGACTAGAAAGGGGCACAAGAGAAACTTAAAGGGTGATGAGAACATCCTATGTCTTGAGCAGCAGTGGTGATTCTATGGAGATATATATATATATATATATATATATATATATATATATATATACCAAAACTTATCAATGTATGCCTTTAAAATGAGTCCATTTAATTGTACTGTAATTATACATATGTAAACTTGACTTTTGAAAAATAAAATAGAGCGTTCTAGATACCTTAAATGTTTTTGTTCAATTTTTTCAATATTTAGGAGTTAAGAAGACAGAAAACTAAGAAAGTTTTTAAAAGTTTTATTTATTTTTATTTGACACAATAATTGTACATGTTTATGTGGAACAAAGTAATGTAAAGATAAAACCAGAGTAATTAGCAAATCCATCAGTTATTTTCAATTGTCATTTGTCATTTCTTGGTGGCAATGCCATTTCTTTTTGGTGAGAACAGTTAATTTTAATTGAAAGGGGATTATGTAAAAACATAGTACTTTTAAAAGAAATATTGGTGTTGTGTAAATGCACACTTATTTGGAACCTCATAATCAACAATTCTTGCCATTTACTGCTTTTTAAAATGGTAATGGACCCAACACCTTCTATCCACATTTTCTTATGCATTATCCAACACAAGAACATAAAGAGCATCTGACCCAAAACAGGTTTTCTAATCTAATTGCCCAATGTACTTGTTAGGGGCGCTTTGACTTTAAGGTAAGAAGTGCAGAATGCTTTCCAAGTTTGTTAATTAATAGCATCCCTAGACAAATATCTCCTTACTGCTGTGCCTGATTACTAAATCTCTCTGCTTCAAGGCAACAGATGGCTTAAGTTCTCCCAGAATTAAAAAGGAAATAATCTACAATTCCTTGTGATTCAAAGGGATAAATTTAATCAGGTTATCCTATTTTATAAGCTACAATTATCCTAGAAAAAATAAAAGTGATCAAAATGGAAATGAATGGGTGTTAACTTCTAATTGTGTGGGTTGTGTGTAATAGTCTTTATAGTGCCAGTTTGTGACACAGCACTAACATAGTATCAGCATGTGCTAAAGTCAACCAAATCTTCCAACAGTCTTTATTCAGGAACAGTTTTTTTTATGAAAAAGAAAAAGCACTCTTCCTCACTAGACTTAAAAAATAATATAAATTACAGGGTGCCCTGAGCAGTCTTCAAAACCTCTGCTACATCTTAAGGGTCACTTGGGTCAGAGATCTTTTCCAGATTAACTCAGACTATTGGTGCTAACAATATTTAAATATCTGTCTGAGCAAAATTTTTAAAATTCATTTTTTTTTAGAAATAGGATCTTGCTCTGTTGCCCAGACTGGAGTGCAATGACACAATCCTAACTCACTGTATTCACAAATTCCTGGGCCCAAGCAGTCCTTACCCTCAGACTTCCTAATAGCTGAGACTACAGATACCACACCTGGCTAATTTATTTTATTTTATTTTTTGTAGAGCTAGGGGATCTCACTATATTGTCCAGCCTGGTCTTGAATACCCGACTTCAAGCAATTCTCCTATCTCAGCATAAAACTTTTTTATAATCAGTTGTATGTCAGCATGTGATATCGTTCCTTCTAGACTGGAAGCATTCTAAAAACATGAATTAGAATGTCTGAATCCACTATTCTAAAAAGGCAAGTTGTTCATGGATGCTTAACAAATATATAATTATTGACAATAGTTTAACATCTGCCTGTTGTACAGAATATGCTATGATGAACCTGGTCTTATAAAATGTATCACTAGTTTGTCCCACATTGGTGTTTTCTATTACCATTCTACTCATTAAAATGTATGTTTTTGGACGGCAGGTCCTTCATAGTACAGGCTTTCCCTGCTAGGTAAGTGTTCTAGGAACCCGTGGGCATCAGTGTACCACTTCCACTTAGCATTGCTGTGAGAGGGTGCATTTGGCTTCAGTGGATTCTTTTTTTTTTTTAGTTAAGATTATTTCAAGGCAAAAGTCTATTTCATGATGGGTGATTTACGAGTGCACCTATCTCCACCACGCTATGTGTTCAGCAGTTGAAACACATCCTCCCTATTCACCTAATCTTGCCTCCAGTGACTTTTTTTGTTGTTTCCTCATATGAAAAAATTCCTCAAAGGGGAACAGTTTGTGGTTTTGCGGATGTGGAAGAGGTGAAATGAAAAATGGCAGAAGCACTAAAAGGCATCAAAATTGATGAGTTCAAAAACTGTTTCAAGCATTGGAAAAAACATCTTGATAGGTGTATTGCATCAAACAGAGAGTACTTTGAAGGTGACTGAAGTTTAAACATATAAGAATAATACACAAATTTTAATAAATAAATTTCAGGTTTTTTGGGATCCCCCTTCATATATATAGTCAAACTAGACACTTACAAAAGTAGAGCTGGCTTTATATAGAAAGATTTATATGAATTAGTCACATCTTGCCCATAATGGCATGAGTAAATTGTATCCTTTATACATGTTCTGGCCTTTCCACTATATTTTCCAAGACATTTTCTTTGAATTGGGATGAATTTTTAGTTTCAAAAGCACATTAATTAATAGATGTTCTTTGTTATTCATGATTTAGCAATATCAAGCTGTTCTTTTATTACAACATTTTAGAATTTTTGTTTGTTTTATAACACAGAAACGGAACCAAAAGGAAAGACAAATCAAAGAAAATGACGCCCAGCCTCATACCAACTGTCTACATGTTTCACCCTGCTCTCACCCATCAAGATACACACAGACACAGAAACAACACCCTGATCTATAGCACATCTTTCTATATTTCTTGATAGACAGATGAGACATGTATATAGAAAATAAGGGAAGAGGGTGCCTGATATTTTGATAATGTGACAAGGTTTGTATTTGGATTATTTTAAGTCAAGCAGAATGTGAAACAAACATCGTCATCCTATCTTTAAATCTCACCCCGTCCCTTATCTATATGCAGAAGTAAATGGAATGACAAGAAGCTCAAAGAATGAGTGTGGCATTAGGTACCATCTGACATCCATATGACATATAACTGGGAGCTACATGCTTATCACATGATTTTCTCATAAAGAAGCATCAATCATAATTCATTTTGTTTGCTGAATGGTCATCATTCAAATTATCAAATCCCTTAAAGTTACAATTAACAAGCCGGGCTCGGTGGCTCAGCCTGTAATCCCGCGCCTTTGGGAGGCTGAGGTGAGTGGATTGCCTGAGCCCGCGGGTTCGAGACCCGCCTGGGCAAGCGAGACCTCATCTCTACAATAAATCAAAAAATTAGC
>CAUYQG010021712.1:0-33686 GCA_963574415.1 Tarsius wallacei
CAGCAACATGGATGGAATTAGAGCTTATAATACTGAGTGATCTCTCACAGAAACAAAGAGATGAGTATCACATGTTCTCACTCATAAGTGGACCTTGAATAACTACCATATTACTGTAGGAAAGGGATTGAAAGTAGTGAGAAACTGTGGAAAGGGGAGAGGGGGATGGAGAAGCTGGGATTGACAGTAGTCCATATCCACCTGGGGAAGGGGGGGCACACCTCATCAGTAAGGGTAACTGCACAATGAACACTTGTATATCTAACCCTGAATTGTACCCCACAATTTCAAAATAAAAATTTTATTTTATTTTATTTTATTTATTTATTTATTTTGAGTTGGAGTCTCACTCTGTTGCCCAGACTGGAGTGCAGTGGCCGCTCCCAGCCACCGCAGCCTCAACCTGCTGGGCTCTGGCGATCCTTCCGCCTCAGCCTTCCAAGTAGCTGGAACTACAGGCGCGCACTACCACATCCGGCTAATTTTTTTTTTTATTTTTGTAGAGATGAGGTCTCACCAAGTTGCCCAGGTGGGTCTCGAACCCGCGGGCTCAGGCAATCCACTCACCTCAGCCTCCCAAGGCGCGGTATTACAGGCTAAGCCACTGAGCCCAGCTCAAAATAAAAATTTTAAAAAAAAAGGTTGAACTCATAAAAATAGAGAATAGAATGATGCTTGCCAGAGGCTGGGGGAGGGGAGTGGATAGGGAAAATGGAAGTGTTAATCAAAGATTACAAAGTTTCAGTTAGACAGGAGGACTAGGCTTTAGTGATCTATTGCACTGAATGGTGACTACAATAAATAATAATGCATTGTATATTTCAAAATTGCTAAGAGAGCAGATTTCAAATGTTTTTACTCCCCAAAAATGATAAGCATGTGAGATGATGGATTTTCTAATTAACCAAATTTAATCATTCCACATTGTAAACATATATCAAAGCATCACATCATTCCCCATACACATATGCACTTATTATTTGCCAATGAGAAATTAAATTTTTAAAATTTAAATTTTAAAGGCCATCATCACTTTAGAGAGTGTGTGAGGAGAAAGACAAGAGAAAAGGGGAGAGGGCAGGGAGAGTGTTTAGACATAAAGCTGAAAAGATAGCTCGGGGTCTAGTTTATGGAAGTAGTTAGACGCTATAAAGTTTGGGGATTTTTTTACTTTTTTGTTTAATTTTCATTATACAATCTACAACAAAAGAGACCAGCTTATGCTTATAATGCACATATCCTTTATGAGCTGATAATTCCACTGCTAGAATTTTAAAATCACAAACAAAAGCAGGCATTAGAAGATATGTACAAGGCAATTCATCAAAGAGTTAATTGTGATACTAAAATTTTGGTAACAACATAAATATCCAACAATAGAAGATTCTTGCAATAAATTTTTGTATATGAGTATAATGGAACATCACTGAGCCATTAAAATGTTTTAGAAAAATATTTAATGACAGGAAAATGGTCATTATATAATGCAATATTATAAAAGTAGGTTATCAAGCAGTATACACACTTTAATTCCCATTCTGTGAAATATATACAGAGATGTATGGTTCATAGAGAGAGAGAAAAGTCTGAAACATTGACAGGGTCTAATAGCAAGTTGAATGATGAAGCATGATTTTCATTCTTGCCTTAATCTATTTGGGCCATTATAATGAAATACCATAGACTGGGTGACTTTTAAACATTTAGTGTCTATTTCCCACATTTCTGGAGACTGGGAACTCAAAGATCAAGTGCCAAAAGATTCAGTATCCAGTAAGGGCCCAGTCCTCATAGATGGCAACTTCTAGCTATGTTCTAACGTGGTGGAAGGGGCTAGCTAACTCTCTGGGACCCCTTTATAAGGGCAGAGGCCTCATGACCTAATCACTTCCCAAAAGGTCTCCTACCTCTTAACACTATCACCTTGGGATTAAACATATGAATTTTGGGAGGACACCAATATTCGGACCATTAAAATTTTTAAAAATATTATTCTGTTTTATAAGTCATTCCCTATGAATCAGTGTTACATTTTATTTTACAAACTAAGTTGAAATAAATCATACTGTTTAAAAATATTTTCAGTGTGAGCTGATGTAAAAAAAGATTTGCTTATAACCAAAATAATTAATCACAAAACCCTATTTCCATGTATTCTAGTTAACTGTAATGATTTAGGTTTTCCAGTGCACATGCTTCAACATCATTCCGATGTGTCTATTTTTCCTGCTACTCACTTGCATGGAAATTCAGAAGGGCGTGCGACTTGGTAGTGCTTCCTCACTACGATGAGAATTCACAATGTGGTACCATACCATAACATCATAGTGTATATGCCATGGGTTTAGGAATAATCTGTGATGGGGGTAGAGATGGTGAGGAAATTAGATTGGTTCTTCTTTCTCTTTTGGCCAAGCAATGTGGAAAATCACTGTGCCCGTGGTCACAGGTCATTTGCACAGCTAGCAGGCTGCTTGTTGCCAAGCAGAGTCAACATCCACTGAATAGAGGAATTAAGTATTCTTTACAAAAGTATCTTCCCTTCAAATCCAAGGAGTTTGCTCAAGAGTGATGAGCACCTGTAGCCTAGCTATATATATATTTGAAGCACGTGACAGTTGTGTGGATGGAGTGATGGTCTACTTCCACAACAGAATCTTTGGAGTCATCATTCTGGTGACAACATTCTGGGTGTGTTCTCTGAAGCTGCTCTGTGGTGTTAGTCATGTGTAGGAAGAGTTAACGTGTCATATCACATTCACAGTGACCACCATGGTGGAGGTAACATTATCATTCCCATTTTATCTGTGAAGAAACTGAGACATAGAGAGGGTTAGAAACTTGTCCAAGGTCAGATGACCAGCATTACTTAATGTCTTCTATGTGCCAGGTACAAGCTGAAACACTGTACTATAAGTACCTTAAAGATGCTAACTTCAAGCTTATAGCAACCCTGAGTAGTATCAATATGTCCATTTTTCAGATGAGAAAACTGAGACTCGATTTAAGAGAACAGAGAATATCTAAAGAAAGAATTGCCAGGTGGGAGGAAGCAATGTGCAAGCAGCCTCTGTTCTTCCTGCCCTGAGATTTCCTTTCTACCAGCTGCTTCCTCCTTATAGGCCCTCTCAGTATTATTGTCCCATCTGCTAAAAGCTGGGCCCAAATATAGATTTGAACACTATGAAGGACTTTCCTAAGTTCCAGGCAAAAAGAGCAGTATAAGTCTCTAGAGTCTGATGGAGACAGTTGAATCTTGACTCTGCCACTTAATGGTGGCTTGACTTCAGGCAAGTTTCTTAGTTTCTCAAGGCCTCATTTTCCTCATCTGTAAAATGAAGATTACACTGGTGCTTAGAGTTATGGTGAGAAATAAATGAGATCATAAGTAAATATGATAATATGATGCATAATTTATAAGTTAATTAATAAAAATAAATTGTTTATAAATAAATATAAATATGAGATCATAAATATTTCATATGGTGAGAAATAAATGAAATCAGTTTTATAAAGCACTTAACAAAGCACTTAGCATATTACAATTATTCAGTAAATAATAACAACAATAGTAATAACAGAAAGGATGCTGATTTTAAGGGAATTCATCACTAAACTAGTATCAGACTGTACTCCATGAATCAGTTGTTCCTTGACATCATAATGAATCTCTCAAAAAAGGAGGAGAAGGTAATAAAGCAGAATACAAGTAGGGACCTCTGGTTTAAACAAAGTTAAGCATGACTTTTATTGTAGAATTTTTCCAAGCCTTGGTAGCCAGTATTGTTGGTAAAGCTATAAGAGAACCATATAGAAGGCAAATTTTCCTAATATATTTGAATTTTTTAATTTTTTTTCTGAGGGTACATTCAGTCCTGGGGACTCTTTGGGACAAATTCCGGGTATACTTTAAGTTATTTAGAACAATAAAGAATTCTTCTATTAGCAAACAATATGCTTCCCTGTCAGTGACTTTGAAATAAGGTGAAAATGGTATATGCGATCATTTTCAAATTCACATAACATCCATATACTAGAAAAACCTAGGGCTGTAGGAAAAGTGGGCTTGATTCTAGGAATATTTGATATAAATTAAAATAGACCCACAAACTAAACTAACAAAACCCACAGTTACTAGAAAACATAAAGCATTTATGTAGCCATCCTGAGCAACTGCCCTCTCCTCAGTCTGGAATGTTCTTCCCTACCACTACCTTTCTATCCCTTCTCACCTGGTTAACTCCTACATGTCCTTCGGGCTCTCTGCAGATGCCACCTCCCTCAGGAAGTCTAGTCTACATAAGATGTTCCCTGGACCCTGTATTTACCCATATCATAGCATCACACCAAAATATCAACTTCTCAATGGCAGAAACAATGCCCTGTTCACCATCAAGTCTCCAGGAAGTCAGTGCCAAATAGATTTTAGTGAATTGAACCTCAGCACAGGAGCCAAAGTTGGGCTTAGAGAGGGACAGAGGAAAGAGTCACACACAGAACAGGAAAGAGTGAGGCACTGGGGGAGCAGAGACCTGATGGACAGATATGTGCAGAGAAAGTCAGTAAAGGCAACAAATAGACCGAGGATACCAGAAATGGAGTCTAAATTTTGCTAAGTACCACCTTGTTTAACCTCATCTATTTATGTGTAACTTAGTGTGTGTAGGTATTTTTGTTCTACACTTATTTGCAAGCCATTATAAACAATACTGGTGAAAATCACCAATGCTTCACATGATTTGTAAGTTTCTTTAGAAAATATGGTTGACTGTGTCTTAAGGGTAGCTCCTAGCTGATTCCGTGGTAGAAATATGACTGAACATTCCTTATAGTGAAATTGGCATACAGTGGTAACAGAAGCCCTGAAAGATTTCTTAGGGAACCATGAGAAATGTTTAACAGCGAAGTTCACTGCCTGTCTCCTTATCAGCCTTCTCAGGTCTTCATCTTGGTTAGCCTCAACAATATCTCCTTAGACTTCGAGGTTGGAAATCTCAGAACCTTGATTCTGTCCTCTCCCAAGCCATCCATCCAAGGAGTCACCAAGTACAACTGATTCTACTTAAGCTCAATATAACATAGTGTTTTGTTGTTAAATTATTGAAATGCATCCTCATAGAAAAATTGATAGATAAAAAGGTAAAGCAGAGGGACAAGTCACTTTTAACCCCACTGTTATTATTTTCCTGTATTTCTTCATAAAATTTCCTATCAAGTTCTGCTTATACCTTTTAATCCAGATTTTTTAAAAATTTGTTCAAATCTATTCTTGACTCTCTTGCTCTCCCTCATTCGCTACTATTTTATTTCAGAGCTTTCTCTATTTGAAATGAAATATTTCTTGTTCCTAAGGATACGGGAGTGATCAAAACAAGCACAGGTCCTGAGCTCATATATAGATAGATAGATAGATAGATAGATAGATAGATAGATAGATAGATCTTTTATTCCCTTCTTTAACACAAGGAGTCTCATACAGCCAATATTCTTTTTTTCCTCTTAATATTATATCTTGGAGATCATTTTATATCAGTTCCTTGTTCTTACGTCCTTGTATGCTTGCATCATAATACAGCCAGTGATGGATATTGATGGATATTAAAGTGCTTTTTATCTTTTACTATTACAAACAGTACTGTAAATAAACAACCTTGTGCATATGTCATTGCAAGCATGTGGGAGCAGAGCCACATGCTTGAAATGACATACATTCCAGAGACTAGGGCTGAGGAAGAAATTGCCAAATTGCCCTCCACAGAGTCTTACCAAATACCATTTCATCAGCAAACTCTAAGAGTGCTGTGTTCCCCACTGCTGTGATCCCCTCTCTTTATTCTCAAAACCACTTGATGGCCTGAAGAAATCTTGTCGCTGACCAAACTGAAGGAGAAAAACATGGAGTGGAAGGATTCTTTCCCTCTCTGGCCACCACCGAGAAACTTTTCTTAATGGAGGTCTGGGTTTATTTTTAAAGTGCCTTTATCCCTTGTAGAAAAAGAAGAAAGAAAGAAAAACCCACATTGCTACTATGTAGGTACCACAAAGAGGAACAGGTTTCTGTCTCGTGTTTCCAACTAAACCAACCACTTAAAAAGATCCAGGGCGCCATTCAGGGTTGTTGGAACAGTGGGGGGACACATAGCTGATCCGCAATCAAATGGCCACTCGGGAGGGCAATCTGTGTGCTTTCCCCACAGAGCAGCCAGATTCGACTGGAACATATGCAGGGCCTGTGAGCTGACTTCTTTGTGCGGTGGTTCATTCCCGTCTTAGAGGCTGGGCAGGTTAGGCGAGAGCACCCATGTTGTACAACAGTCTATCTGAGCTGTCCTTTATGCCTACCTATTTCTTTCCCTGCTTTCACCCCTTTGTGTGTTTTTAATGGGGATAAGTGTGAGCTGTACTGGAGTGCAATCACATTGTGGTCTTAAAAGGATCTCTGATGATAGAAAATATGTCAATTTATTATTTCCCTCAGGACAGAGAAAAAAAGTACAAAGGTTCAATGGATGATGAAGATAATACTTGTGAACTGCATAGCATTTTCCAACAAAGGATTTTAAGGTGATTTTCCTTTAAAAAACATTTTAGTTCCATTTTGTAGCTGGGGAGACAAGATTTCGTAGTGACTAAAATGTCCTAGTGGTGGGACCCTGTGTGTAGAGTCAGCATCTCTATGATCCTTTCCGGGCTCTTTTCACTCCCTCTAGTGGAATTTGGTTCTTCACATCAGAGTTTTGTACAGCAATAGCAAGCACTGTGCTATTGTGCGTGATCTTTGGGTACCAGAGCCGCAGTTTCATCAAATCTTCAACCTGATGGCTGTATCTGTGATCAGAGCAATCTAATGCACCCACAGTTCCTGTTTCCTTAAATAACAGTTAGCCCGGTACATCCTGGGTTACTCTCGAGTGCAGGAAGTATGTTGGTGAAGCTCAGCTAGGAGGTGGCCACTTTTTTTTTTTTTCCACGCAGGGTCATTCATAATGAATCAACACAGCATTGACAATAGTTTTCTTGTAAACTGAACAAACCTTATAAATGGTGTGTGGTCTCCCCTCCCCCATGAATTAGCTCCTTTGTCCTGAAATGTGTGGTTAGCCCAGATATTCATTCGGCTCTGCTGGGAGAGTGGCAGAGTCCAGGGAGGCACCCGGAACGTGCAAGACAAGTCGACATTTTGGTCTTTCTGTGCCAGAGCTGGAAATATCTCAGTTGAACCTTGAAAAGTCTGGAAAAAAAAAACATGGGTGGAAAGCATAGGAAACTTTCTAAACTATCTGAGTGATCGATTTTACTTTCTCTTTCTTATGTGTACGATGATGAACGGAAATTAAGAGTGTAGAAACAGTTTTTAAAATGCTTTGTATGACTGCTTGAAATTCATTGTATGATTGCCTGCTTTTTAAACACCTAAATAAGAAGGGCTAAAGTACTTAGGAGGAAACTAATTGCTTTAAGCTTTTCCTCCTCAGTGTATGCTATTCTCTGCTGTTATATAATCTTGGATATTGAGCGACTGAATGAAAGAAACAGTGTCTTACTTAAAGTAAATGGACAAACATCGTTTACTGCAAGCGTTTAGGGCTCCCAGGGTGGAAGGGTGGGGGTGGGGAAGATATTTCACAGTGAAGTTCACCATAGCTTAGAGTTCATAAAAATCAGCCTTATTATCAAAACGCTGAAACAAAAATTCACAGAATTGAAAGAAGCAAATCTATGTGAAGGGAGGTTTATAAATCTTGAAATGTTCAAGTACTGCTTCTTGTCTTTATCAAAAGGCAAATTACAGTGGCATAATTTTTGACATGTTGTTACCAGTTAGATTGTGTGTTGGAATGTATATTAGATGAAATTGATAGATTGTTCCATGAAAAGAACTACATTATTCAAACTTGACTGTACACATAAAATTTTTTGCAGAACTATACCACATTAATACAATCTATTTCACTTCAGATATAATTTTACTTAATGGTAAATTTTTATTAAAGTATATGAATGGGTTTTTCTCCTTTAAAAACAATTGCCAAAATCATTCCTAACACATAAAAACAAGTCAATAATTAAGATCACATAAACCCACGTCATATGTATATTCAATCCAGAATTGTTTTAGGGTCATTGTAGCCATAGAGTTTTCAAATAAATTATTTGAATATAAAAGTAGATTATGTATTTCCCCTGTGGCTGGCCAAATGTCTTTTCAACAAAGGGTAAAATAAGAAGGCTATTTTTTTGTGTAAAAGAGTGATCTTTTTAGTCATGCTTGGCTGCCTTTTCAGGACTGTCTCCATTTATAATGAGATATTCTTGAACTCATTTGAACCAGAAAGTTTAGTAAATTTGTGGTACATCTTTACATAAAATATCATAATTTCTTTTAAAAGATCAGGTCTAGAGCAAAGGGAGTATAGATGATTGTTTTGATTTCTAGATTATAATTTTGAACTGACATCTACATTAAACAATATCTGGAATATTGGAAATATGTATTTATTTGCTTTATTATTTCATACTTCTTGGCAGCTCTTCTAGTTTCATCTTATTGTCTGCTAAAAAATATATTTACTATTCAAGGCTCAGTTCAAGCTGTCATAAAGACAATCATAACAATAGTTTTTATAGTTGTATTTTTCAGAGTTCTTGGCATTGAAGGTGGTGATGGCCCTTCCAGAATGAGGAAAAGTATTTCCTATACGTTTTTGTGACTCTACTTTGAAGTACATTTGACTTATATGTAAATTTGTAAATATTAACTTTTTCCTTTTCCCATTGACATAGTTAGTGAAAAAAAATGCACGCACACATACATGTACTGATAAAAGGAATTTTTCTGAAAACTGAAAGTAAATTTGAACATGATAATTAACATATAAAAACATGTTTTTATTATCTAGTGTTTTAACATTCTCTACACTTAATTATTTTTTTAATATACCTGAAGGTCATTTTTTAAAACTCTTAAAGTATTTTGTTGAAAAAAAAAAAAAGCTATCAAATTTTAATCTGATACCAAAAATTAATCTATATTTTACTTAGTTCCAATCTTATTTCTCTAGTTGCACCTTGAAACAGACACATTATTTGTTTTACATTTATATTTCCCTCAAACCACCTATTTTCTTTTTAACTACTCTACAAGAAATGCCAATTTTTTTCTATTCTTTTGTCTTTCTCTGATTTTTTTACAGCAAATGATGTGTCATATCTCTCCTGAAATTGATCATTCTTTTCAGAAAAGATTTTTTGTTTTGTTTTGACCTATGGTGCCACACTGAAAAAGTCACCCAACTAAAATGAGTTACTTCATTTCCAAATAAAAACAATAGTGTTTTCATGCCTGCACTTATTATTATTCTGAGAATGTACTAATTTGTTACATCCAAGATGACGGTTCGTTGGGTCCGTGAAAAGGGCAGTGTGCCAACTATAGCAGGGAAGTAAAAGGACTTCTTTCATGGGAGGTAGTGGAACAGAAAGTAGCCCGCAGTTCTTGTGGGCATCAGGAGGCCCGCTGCCAGTGGAGTCATCCCAGTATCAGGGTTTCCTGTGTTGGGTTCTGAATCAAGCCTAAAGTATGATTTCACTAAATGTCAGCCTGGGCAGCCAAATTTTCAAACTCGTTATTGCTCTAAGGAGCAACTGGTAAATGTTTTATTCCTGCAGGCACTGGCTGATGTGATGCAAGAATTTTAAATGTGTACAGTGCATTATTTCTTTTGGCATTAAGCTTAAATAACTGTCTACTTACCCTGAGCCAGTAATAGCAAGATACAAGTAGGAGACGTTTTTACAAAGTAAAACTGCAAAATAGATTTGTCTATATTACTATGAATTTTTTTATGGTTGTTCTTCTCTCCTATTAAATTTAAATGATAATGAAGTTTGATTCTATACCTTTATTCGCCTCTAAACCAGGGTGGTCTCATAATTTTGTTTTACATGCATGACATTGCTTAAGGTCATTAGTTGTAAATCGTAGTATAAAAAGGCTGAAAATATATTCAGTACTTTGTAGTTTCCGAATACACATTTAAGAGCTGCTATGAAAAGTCGAGACCTACATGGCAGATTTTCTGGCACTGAATGGTCAACTTAGTGCTGTAGATTAGTGAATCCAAACAGTAAGTGGAGAGAGACTATAATAATGCTTTGATATGTCCCTCTGTCGAAGCATATCCTGGTTGATCCACTTTCTGTTATTATAATATTTTTTCTTTGCTCTATGGTAAAATGTTCTCTGCTTTCTTTTTTTTTTTTAAGAATATAACTTCGAAAAAAAGATCAGTTTTTAAAAAAATAATTTTCATCTGCTTTGGTACCACTTAAGAAATGAAAAACAGATTTGGATTGATGAATTGGATTTTATTTTGTTGGAAGAAAAAAAACTTTTCTTTGAGAACATTTGCTTTTTGTTCCATATGTATTTGCTGAGTTTCCTTTTAATGCAAAGTTTTAATTCGTGGTTATTTTTATTTTAAAGAGGAGTATACTTTACATATCATTAAACAGCAGCAATTTTATTAAAAATGATAATAATAATAATGTTATTTTATCTAAATCTTGAAATCGTTTTTACTTAAAATGCGACTGACCTTACCTTGGTGTTTTGAGTCATATTTCACTTTTGCAACTATTCTTGTTCCTAAAAAATGGAAACAAGTTCTGCCTTTTATATTTTTCACAAGTTAAAAATTTAGTTTTCTTGAAAATTTATTTCAAAATGAAGAGCTGTATGTATTTTTCCTTTTGATCCCAAATGGAAACTGGCTGATTCACAGTAAAGACAACTGAAAATTGGAATTGTTTAAAAATATAAACAAAAATACACCGTTGTTACAGATTTTAAATGAAGTAGGTTATCAAGTGGACTGCTAATTTTTGCCTTTCCAAAATGTTGGATATTTAACCCTCAGAATAATTAAATATTTGTAATAAAGCAGTTAATTCAAGCAGTTTATTGCTGTAATTTGCAAAAGTACATTGAGCCGCTTTCTTTTCAGCTCATTGATGGAGGAACAAACATTTCTTTAATAAGACTACAGCACATTCTAATTTTGTTGCAAAAGCTTAGATAAGGATCAGGCCCCCTCTGAATCACTGCATTGACCTATGACATTGAAAGTGCTGAAGCTCTTTGGCAAAAGAAGAGTTAGACATTCATTATTATGCACAGGACTTTCCAGTTCTAAAGGGGCTCTGTGCTTTCTCTCAGATAGACTTTGTTTGTTGGAAATGAGAACTGTATTTTGGCAGCAAAGGACCAGAACTGAAGCTACTCTGCAGGCAGACTCATTATGACATAATCCTTCATTAATCCTCATTCTCTATTAATAGATCATGCAGAAGTTTTGCTTTAGTTGATCATCTTCATCAAGGAGCTATGGAAAAGCATTACCAGTGAAATGCCCACCTCTGGTTTCACGGCTGCTAAAATATATTCATCTTTGTTAGTTGCAAAGATTAATGGTGAAAATAATCTCTGAGACTTTGCTTGGTATACAAATAACTTATGAGTTCCTTAAAAAAAAAAACTGATGTAACTGAATGTTAGTATTTTGGGGGTTAAATTCACTATATAATTTTACAACAAAATGTAAAAGTTTCATCAGGCTGAAATTTCTCTCTGGTGAGATAAAAGAGTCCCAGTTAGAGAAGCAAGGGAATGGTAACTAAACTGTCTAAGTTGCCATATTGCTTGGGAAAACAAGTTATCCTACAAAAAATGCATATTGCTGTTACTTAACAGATTGGATTAGTCTTAAGATGCTAAACTTTTCAAGGTGGGTGGTGGGGTGCACCTCCTTCAGAAAGACACATGTGTGCTTGCCTTTGTCCAAATTGTGTGCCCAGATCAGAGATCAGAGCTGCAACATTCTGATGTTAGACTTTTATCATACCCATTTACAGAATTTCGGAACTCATATAAAAATATATCTAGAGAAAATAAACAAATGAAATTTGTTGTCATTTGTTTATTTTTGTATCATTGTATAACACCCTTTGGATCATGGTAAGCCAAAAGTTCACACAGTAGTTCTGGCTCATTGGTTCAGCCACACCACCTGCCTGAGCACCACCGCCCGTGACTGTCCCTGACACTGTCACTGTGCCCAAGTCCTTCAATCTTCTTTGTTGATAGATACAAAACTTCATTTGAGGCATAGTTTAGGAACTTTAGGAAGAAATTTTTCTATTTCATCTTTAGTCAACAGAGTTTAAATATCAAGAAATAAAATACTATTATTTGGTAAGCAGTACGTACATTTTTCTAGAGGGATATGCTGGAAAACCTTTTTTCTAGATTTGGCAGGTAATTGTTCCAGTAGGAATGTGCTCACAGTATTGAGTCACTAATGGCAATCGTGCTGCCATTGGAACTGGCTGACAGGTCAAGATTGATCTCCCACAGTAATGTGACTAATATTTGTAATATTAGAACATTTTCATGCTACAAAAAATTGTAGGAACATATTTTTATGTTGTCTTGCACATATTTGTGAACTGAACAAAACTCAAAAAAGTTAAAGTTGTCCATGGACACACAAATTGTAATGGCTTAATTTAACTTTTAATCCAAGCCTTCCCATTTTTTAATGCTTTTATTTATAAACTACGTTAAAGAGCACTAAGATTTATTGAACAACTATTGTACATGGACCACCTCCCTCAGCACTTTGTATAAGTGATCTACATACATTTTAGGGCTAATAGTTTAAGCTAATTGAGAGAGAATCACCATAGAACTCTAAGGTAAAAGCTGCACTTTCTAGGCCTTTGATATTCAAACTGTATTGGATTCTGCATTTGAAAACTTCTCTAACCAGAGATGGTCAGAGGACACTACAGGCAAGGCCCAAAAGATTAAAATATGACTGGTGCTTGAGGCAGGGGCTTTCCTTTTGTTTATCAGAAGTGACTGGTGGCGGATGGCAAGGCAACATAGGCTATATATACTTAATATTCAGCTCTCAGGAGGCTATCTTTCTGATATCAAACATTTATACTCAAAAAGGGACTTTGAAGTTATCACAGTCAAGCAGGAAGTTGCAAACATGACAGGCCCATCAATCTCCCTATGGTGGGCAGCTGTTCAGAAATGTTTGGCATGATCTTCATTTGCTTTCACCCAAAGTTTTAGTTGGCAGTAACAACATGAAACAGTTCGTTTGTATTTAAGAAGATTCTACACAGCAAAAATGGGACTGCATATGAAGAAAATATGCATTAGGTTAGCCCAGCATGGTGGTACACACCTGTAGTCCCAGCTAATTGGGAGGCTGAGGCGAAAGGATCGCCTGAGCCCAGGAGGTTGAGGCTGTGGTGATCATGCCACTGCCCCGCAGCGGGTGATAGAACGAGACCCTCAGCTCAACAAAAAGAAAATATGGATTAAAAAATGTTTAAGAAATGCATTTAAAATTTAATAAAAATTTAGACTATAGCAACTTAGCCTTTCTTGACTTTTCTTGCTGAGTCTTCTGGTGTTTGGATATTGAAATGGCAAAATGGTCCCCATCAGACCATTTCAAATTGTCCCTGGACAAAATTCCTCCTCTCCTGTATTATTTTCCTATTGCTGATATAATAAATTACCACAAAGTTACTGGCTTAAAAAAACACACGTTTATTATTATCTAGAAGTCAGATATCTAAAATGGGACAGCAGGACTGCATACATTCTTGGAAGTTTTGGGGACATCTGTTTTCTTGACCTTCTGATTTTCCGGAGGTCACAGACATTCTTTGGCTTGTGGGCCTTTCCTCCAGTCAAAGCAGCAAACAGCATATCATCTTCAAACTTCCTTTTCTCCATCTCTCGCTTTTGCTGTCACTTGCTATCTCATCTGACTTCTCCTGTGTCTTCTCACAAGGACCCTTGCTATTTCGTCAGGCCTTTAGATAATCCAGGATAAACTCCCTTTCTCATGATCCTTGACCGATCAATTCTGCAAAATCCCTTACCATCCAAAATAACATTCCCAAGTTCTGGATATTAGGGTGTGGACATCTTTGGGGGCCATTAATCAGCCTATCTCATTCCCTGGCCCTCAGGGAACAATCGAGGAACTGTCTTTTCTTTCTCCAGGCATTGAACAGTACTGAGATCAGTAATTCTCCACCTTGGCTGGGAAGCTTTTTAAAATCCCAATGCCCAGTGTGTACCTCAGACCAACCACTTCAAATTACTGGATTGGATCACAAGGCATCAGGTATTTTTAGAGTTCCCTAGATGAGTCCAATGTTCACCCAAAGTGAGAACCACTTATTTAGATGCCTCCTTTTCTTTTTCAAGACCCTACTGGGGGATACAGCTGGAATATATGAAAGTGCCTTAGTTTTGCCAAACTGACTTCAGATTTTGTTGAGAGGCAGGTACAAATGTCTAGAGAGATGTATATTTTAGTGGCTCAATATCTGTTAGTTTAGATTGGATTTAGGGTTCCATGATCAAAAAGACAGGATGAAGACAACCTATTCTGTAATTGTCAAGTTTAAGTACTATAATTTAAATTGCTTAAATCTGTAGATGAATTTTGTAGTCTTTGGATGAGTAAATTAAAAGGCATTTTTGTTTTGAAATTTTTTCCTATAATAGTGTGAATTCAACTCAACATCTCATATTTTATTTCAACTGTAAATCAGTGATACAGTCCAACTCAAAAAAAACAAACAAACAAACAAACAGAATGTAACCCAATATTCTGAAATTGAAATAGTCTTAACAGTGAGTTACTTGGATTTTAATCTGGAATAATTCCTGCTTCTTGTGTCTTCTTTTAAAGTATATTTCTCCACATGACTTGAAGAATCTGGTGGCTTATTTTGGTTAAAATTGGAGTGTTCAATTTTTATACAGTCACTGAATAGTCAAGACCTTTAGCCACGGCGTACATAATCTTGATTCTTCATATATACATATATATGAAGAGAATATATATATTCTTAATTATTCTAGATGATTACTCAAAAAAGAGAGAGACAATGAGAATTGAAATTTTTTTGCTCTACTGTCTGAATGTTTGCATTGTTTGTAAGTTTTTATTGATTATTTCTATTGGAGAAGATCAATTGTATACTGGGCTGCTCTGAAGAGACAGTTACAAGGTACAGTTAACATGAGCCATAAAATGGTCACGTGGTGTTTATGTTTTGATGGTGCATAATCAACAGGGAATATAGAGCTGCATTTTTAAGGTAAGGACAAAAAAAGTCTACTTCTATATTGGTGAGAATTATGGAAAATACTGTCTGTATACATGCCACAGCACTGGACGGCACCGGGCATTTTCATAGCTTATGGGGGCAACAAATACAGCATTTGAAATCAAAACTGCCCTTTAGAATTATTCAAAAGTAGGCTTGGCTGTAAGTCATTTGTTAGAATTTTGTTGGTAATAATGGAAAATAATACCAATGTAATTAACAAATCATATTGTATACTGATACCAAATTTCTCAATTACATTGTATATCAAGACAAAGGCATGTATTTATTAGAATTTTTGACAAACACTAAAATCACTTTTTAAAAAATTCCGCACATGAAAGGTATTGAATCAATGCATATGTAATAACTAATATCCACTACTTTGTGCTTTAAATTACCTCATTTAATTAATCCTTATGACATTTGTTTGACATAAACAAAAATAACTCCATTTTGCAAGTGAGAAATCTGAGTATTAAAGAGATTTAGTAACTTAAAGTGCTTTGGGTTTATAGTTGTAAGAATTATGATCCCCCACCAAGAAAAAAGAACAAACATAGGCCAAAGTTTTGTGGCCAGATTGGTTGCAGGGCATATAAGATTATAATGAGAAATTTCGCTACACAGAAAATTAAGAGTTTTGATTTTTCATTCTGAATTTATATTTGGTACTTATTTAAACCATTTTCAAGGTGATATTGATTTCTCTTTGTGTGTGTCCCACTTTGACAATTCCGATCATTTGGAAGAAAATTATTTTTCTCCATTTCACTATTAGCCTATAGATGAGATATCTCCATTTTATTATCATGAATCAGCATTTTCCAACCTGACTTTTAAATTGCAAAAATTAGAATTCCCTCCTTGTTAAGAATATGCTTCATAGACTGCATTTTAGATCATGTGAATCAAACTCTTTGGGGTCAGAACCTGGGAGATCTGTTTTTTACAAACTCATCAGGTTATTTGTGGTAGAAATAAATTTCATTTGCGCACAATCCATATTCTGAAATATATTCAGTGCTCATTACAATGATTTAGACAGACAATACATAGCATCAGAGAGGTAGGAAAATGACAAGGGTATACTCCATATTCTATTTACCCCATCGCCATTTCTTCCTGTTAACTTCCTCCTGCTCCCTTCTTCATTCATCTGACATTAGCTGAAGGTTCCACAATGTGCAGTCCTTGGGTTGGCCTGAGGTATGTGACTGTTGTCAAATAGTTTGGGAGACTCCACATACCTTATTCCCCGCCCCGGCCGTCTTAAATATTGGAGAAGTTCTGCTGCAAAGAAGCATGTCTGTTATTGTTAAATTCAGCATTTTCCAAATATATTTACCCACAGAACCATTTCTTCAGAGAATACCAGCAACCCTGGGAAGCATCTTTAGGAAAGTGGATATGACAATGACTTATTCATTTCTTTACATATTAAAATGCAATCAACAGTTGGTGGAATTTGCTGGTGATCGCATTTACTGCCTTTTTAGAACCACCATTGCCAAAAAGGGAAAGGGCAAAGAATTGCTGGCAGATTACCCAGCCTATAGACCAGCTTGTAGAAGAACTGGCTTGTATTAGATGCAGTCAGCAATTATGCCACCCGACCTCGCTTAGCCAAAAAAGATCCTTACTTAAAAGTTTCTGCTCCTCTTGAGAAGGGCATACATTCAACCAGTTCAACTATTTTGTTACAAATTTAGGTAAATGAATCAGTATCATCATTTTGGTCTCTGTCTCATTATTTTTTATTCTGTTTTCAATCATCATTTAATTTAAAGCAAATTGTGTACTTTAAAAACACACAAATCAAATAAAACCATGCTAAGTACACAGTGGAAACCAAAGTAACTCCCTCCTCCTACAATGTCAGTTCCAGTCCCCAAAAGTGTTTCTACATTTCTTTCAATATTTTCCCCATATTTTGTGTATGAACCCAAATACAAGTCTATGTTTTATGTTTTTAAATGTTAAAGTATTTTTAAATGTCTGAGAAAATAAATATGTATAATATACAATATATGTCATATGTAAGCATATATTTTTACAAAGATGGCAATCATGTGCTATTCTAAAATTCACTTTTTTCTGTTAAATATATTGCCTGAGGTTTCTGAAGTTCCCTAGAAAAAAGACTTTTAGGTTCCTAATGCTCCTTTTGCAATGTGTAAAGTACATTGTCATAAACTCTGTAACAACAGCACCAGGGCAGAGTCTTCAAAAAAAATTCAAATAAGTGAACTTCTTGCCCAAACATCTGGGTACCACTTGATTAGTTAATAACATCTCAGCACATTATTACATGAAGATGTATTCTCGGGCATTAGTTATAAAAATGTCACACGATTTTTACAAATGGGTCCTATATAAACACATTTTACAAATCAAACACTCTTTAAATATACTTCAAGAGATTACTACTTAAAGGAAAGCTGGTACAAATTATATTTTACACCTAAGAAGACTATTGAAAAAAATAAATAATTGCTCCCTAGTTCATGAGTCTGAGTCATTTTTATAAGTCAAAATGTGGACTTTGTGGAGGCTTTACAACCTCCCAAACAGGATAACAGAATCTTACTCTTGGAAGGTTTATATTCTTTTTATTAACAAAGTCATGAATCAATAAAAAAGGTAAAGCTAGATCTTTAGATACTAGAGAATGCTCTTTCCACAGTATTACTTCTTTCCCTGTTTTTTGTTTTTTTTGTTTTTTTGTTTTTTCCATTTGGTAAAATAGCAAACAATATTTTTAGTTTACTTATACTAAGTTTTCTTTGGCCAAATTTTCTTTTAAAACAAAATAGTCATTTGAAAGGATTGGCTATTATTACATTTTTAAATTGTATTTGTAGAGTAGACTTGTGGTCGCCAGGGACTTGAAGGAGTAGGAAAAATAGAGAGTTGTTGATCAAAGGGTAAAACTTTCAGTTATGGCAGGGCACAGTGGCTCACACCTGTAATCCCAGCACTTTGGGAGGCCGAGGCTGAAGGATCACTTGAGCCCAGGAGTTCAAGACCAGCCTTAGCAACACAGAGAGGCCTTGTCTCTACTACTTGGGAGGCGGAGGGGGAAGGATCACCTGAGCCCAAGAAGTCGAGATTGCAGTAAGCCATGATCGCATCACTGCACTCCAGCCTGGGTGATAAAGTGAGGTCCCAACTCAAAACAAACAAAAAACGGGAATCTGATATACAGCATGAGGGATGTAGTTGTTAATTAATTTGGTTGTGGTAATCATTCTGCAATATACACACATACTAAATCATCACGTGCACTTGGATATATTCAATCTTTATTTGTCAAATAAAGATTTTAAAATTTAAAACATTAAAAAATTGTATCTACAGTATTTTGTAAAATAAAATGAATCATGCATTTGATTAAAATGTTTAAGCAGTAAAGAAAAACTGAGACTAAATCACTCTTTAAAAATAACTAAGGTTAATAGTATCCTATATTTACCCTTTCTGAAAAAATGTTATACCAGATCTATATTATTTTCCAAAGTGGATCATACTATACACACTGTTCTGAATCTTGTCTTCTTTACTTAATAATATGTTAGCACTTTTATTGGCATTTACAGATTTATTTCATTCTTTTTAAAAAGGATGCTAGTCTTCTTTATGATTTCACCATTAGTTATTTAACCTAGGCCTTGTTTTGAAACACGTTTTTATCTTCTTGCGATTATAAACAATGCTGCAATGAACATCTTACGGATTTATTTCAACATCATTTTGCAGGGCTAGCAATGAGGTCAATTTCTAGCAGTGATATCTAAGAAGTTTGATAATACTCAAAGTTCTAATGCATGTCAAGAAGCAAGAACTCTCTAATGCCAGTAATGGGAATGCAAATTGGTACAAACTTCCGGAAGGACGATTAGATTGTGTCTTAACAAAGTTTGAAATTCACATACAGTTTTAACTAGGAATTTTGCTGTCAGAAATTGACTTTATTAATACATAGGATTATTACTTATGGCTATAACCTCTTACATTATATCTGTATAGTATAGGGTTAAGAATACTAGAGCTGAAAAGAAGTGTACAAATTATTTATTCCAATTCCTGAGATCCAAGGAAGTGACTCTACATAGCGAACAGGTGCCCAATGGAGAAATTCTGCACTAGCTACTAGATATTTCAAAGAGATGGACAATTAGACACATCCTTTTCCTCTCAGGCCTCCATCTCACTGGTCATAGCTACTATGTTGCTATCTCTCTTTCTTGCTGTGTCTGTCCTTGTGTTGTTTTGTTAGATTTTTATCAAAGATGTGGCTCTATAGGTTTTATATTCCAGGAAAACTTTTCACCAGAGGATGGATCCATTCAGTGTGAATAAGGGTGGGAGAGAATAAAAGAGTAACCATGGTGAAGCCTTAGGAAAGTGAATCAGTGGCCCGGCCTCTCTCCTCTATAGGATGCTAAATTAAAAACTGGCTTTTTCTATGCTCTCACACAACACTTCTGATACCTAATAATGTTTGGGTTTTTTTTCCCCACTAAGCAATTCTCCAACTCACTGGACACCAACTGGGCATCCTACAACTCAATTATAAAACAAACTATCCGGGGTTAGTGTAGACTCCAGGCTAAGGGCTAAGTCCTACAAGACTGACCTTCACTTCAGACACCAATCACAAGTCCCAGGTTGTCACCTGGACTTCTGACCAACCGGCTATAAACTAGAAGTTCCCACAACTCCTTTCTCAGGTTTGACCATTTACTGTAACAACTCCCATAACTCATGGAAACGTTTATGTGTGTTTCCCAGTTCATTATAAAGGCTATCACAAAGGATGCAGATGGACAGCCAGTTGAAGAGGTACTTTGGAGATCCAAAGGGTTCTGAGCACAGAAGCTTCCATCCCCATGAAGTTGGGGTGCACCACCCTCCTGGCATGTGGGTGTCCCCCCCCAGGATCTCCCTGAACCCTACAGTTTAAGGAGACTTCACACACAGGTATGGTTGATTATCAACCCTCTCTCGAGCCCCTCTTTCCTCTCAGAAAGATGAGAGGTGGGGCTGAAACTTCTAAGCTGCTCATTATGGTTTGGTCTTTCTGGTGACCAGGTCCCCATCCTGAAGCTATCCAGAAGCTTCCCAAAAGTCACCTCATCAAAACAAAAGATTTGTTCCTATTACCCAGGACATTCCAAGGGATTCAGTAGTTCTGTGCCAATAACAGGGGTCAATAATTAAATATAAGAACAAAAGGTGATGCTAGCACCCCTATCACTCAGGAAATTGCAAAGCTTCTAGGAACTCTGTGTCAGTAACTGGGGAAACAGGCCAGATATATATTTCTTATTATATTGCAGATGAGAATTAGAAAAGTCCAGGGGTCAAGCGTGGTATCCTTAGTGACCAGGACACGTCCTGATCTATAGTGACTGTGGTCAATCCAAAAAGGAAAAGCATTTACCAGTCATAGAACATGCGGTGTTTGTCATAGATTTCCACAGCTGGCATCAATTGGCTGGCCAATTACTTTAAGTCTGTAAATTTTTAATGCTTAACATCTTAATATTTGGTATATATGGCAAACCATAAACAGGGCATCAACAGGCAATTCAAACAAAAAAGTAATTACTATCACACCATCAGGGAAAATTAGAAAAAAAACAACAATCACAAAGCATCATTTTTCTGTTCAAGTTAGCAAAGTATATATTTTTTGTAGTAATACTTAAGGCTATTGCAGTTTCTTGAAATGGGTGCTCACTGAGGTGGGGGAGCCTGTGAAAGCACAGGTGACTCTATGGACTTAAAAATGGAAACATTTTGGCCCAATAATTCCACTACTACAAACTAAGACTGGGAACATTATTCAGAAGAAGAACGTTACTGTAATCACTGGGATGTTGCCACAAGCTTATTTTTTGACTAGAAAAATTGAAATCAGTCTGAAGTCCAACAAATGAATGATGGTAAAGTTGTGGTAAGCCAAATACATGGAACATTAAATAGACAATGATTCTCAAAGCCATGTAACTTAATAAACAGATATTATCATATGTTGATAAAATCAAGACGTGAAACTATACATACCCTGTGACTGATAAACTTAGTATATAATCTGTATATGGATATGTTCTGGAAGGGAATATATAGATACACACATACAATTCACAAAATAAACTGTAACATAATTATTGTAATATGTTACTGATGAACAATAATAACAAAACTAAGCAATAAAAATAACTAAACTAAAAAGACATAAATATTTTTGCTTCTCATAGATTTTCTCTTGCTGATTCTGTACCTAGTCTTGGTTATTCCCACCTAGAATATGAAGAAAAGGAATGTTTGCTCGGTACTTACAATCTGAGGGAGACACATTCAGAATTTAAGCACAATTCCAGTGTGCTCTCTTAATTCATTTTGGAATAAGAGGACTCTAATGATGTAACAATAGAATCAAATCAAGTAAGACTAAAAACGCAGGATTTTTTTTTAAGCGTGAGAAGATGTTCAATAATTCAAGCTTCAACATCTCCAATGATGGGTAAGTCACTAGCCCACAAAGCAGCATACTCGCTTTGTAAATTGCCATTCATTCATTCTTTATGTATTGAGATGATTTTCTGTTTAGGATGAACATCTGATAGCAGCAAGACTGAAAGTGAAGAGACCAGTTAGGAAGCTTTCTATATAGTGTAGGTGAGAGACGATGAGGCCTGAACTAAGTCAGTACCAAGAAAGGGAAATGGAAGAACAAATTTAAAACATATTTAGAAAACAGATCAACTAGACTTGATGACTGTTCCAGCTCAGGTCCAAGGGAAGGAGATTAAATTCCAGCTCCTGGTGTTTTCCTCTGGCATGACTCCATTTCTTTTTTCCCTTCTTTTTCTAATAAATTTTGTTTGAAAAAAAATTCCACCTCCTAATAAGAGTAGAAAAAACAATGTGTGGCCATCCTTAATCTGGCATTCCCTCCTTCCATCTTCCATAAATTAGTGGGGTTTTGTGTGTGTGTGTGTGTGTGTGTGTGTGTTTGAGTTGGAGTCTCACTTTGTTGCCCACCTGGCTGGGCTCAGGCTATCCTTCTGCCTCAGCCTTCCAAGTAACTGGAACTACAAGCATGCGCCACTATGCCTGGCTAATTTTTTTATTTATTGTAGAGATGAGGTCTTGCCAAGTTGCCCAGGCTGGTCTCGAACAGACAGTCTCCTCACCTCGGCCTCCCAAAGTGCTGGGATTATAGACGTGAGCCACTGCGCCCTGCCATAAATTTGTTTTAAAATCAGAGCTCATCAGAGCCCAGGTATCTATAGTGTTTGTTCTCCTAATTTTTATATGCTGACTTCTTTCATTAAGAGATTATTTTCTTAGTTTTAAGGATTCTTTCTTTTCTAAATCATGTTTCTCTGTTAAGATCTGTGTCCACAGAATAATCTAGATCTTGTATCTTAACCATTAAAAATCAGAATTTAGAATTTATGAATTCTAAAGAGTGCTTCTCAAACATTAATTGCGCATGTAAATCACCAGGTGATCTTGTTAAAATGCAGATTATGATTCTGCAGGCCTGAATGAGGCCTGAGAGTCTGCATTTCTCATAAGTTTTCAGGTTATGCAATGTTGCTAGTCCTCAGACCATACTTCTTGTTGCAAAGGTCTAGATTGTTCTATCTATGTCCAGCGTTGCTTAGGTCATTTCACTCTATGATACTTCACCAATCAGTTCTTTTGGGGAGGGGGGCAAAATAAAATTCCGAATTATATTATTTTCAAGTGATGTAATTGGAAATGTCATAGCAATAATTTGTAAATGCTGTGCTCTTAGTGGAATATATGTACAGATAGCAAAGGTTGCCTCTCACAAATATATGTCACTTTGCCAATTTTATAAGCTATAAGACACTGATTTTATAGTGTCACATAGCAGTGGTATGAAGCAGGTATAATTACCTTCATTGTGTAGATGAGGAAACACAAGCTCAGAGAAGAGTGGACAAGTATGTTACACCAGGTCATACTCAGTGATCTATCACAGAAACAAAGAGCAGAGTACTACATGTTCTCACTTGTAAGTGGACCCTGAGCATTTATCATAATACTGTAAGAAAGGGATTTGCAGTAGCAGGATACAGTTGGGGTGGGGTTGAGGACCCAATATCAATAAGGGCACCTGATCTCAAGCCAGACAAAGTGGGGACCTGTACAATGTCCACTTGTATGCCTAATCCTGAATTGTACCCCAGATCTTTAAAATAAATAAATATATATATATTTATTATATATATACTATATATAATATATATATGTACACTATATATATATATATATATATATATATATATATAAAACAAAACTAGTGAGTGGTAAATACTGCCTCCCTAATTTGGATCATCAGATCCTGAACTATACAAAATTAAAGAGAAAAATGTCTACTAAAAATGTGTAAGACAGGCATTGCTTATTTACTAGTCGCGTGAACCAATATCCCAAGCACGGAGCACATCTAAAATCTGAGGGCAATAAACTCAAGCCAAGTTCTTGAATATTGGGGAAAAATAAAGCTGCCCACTTGGACATGAGAAAGGTCATTCTGGATCTATATTCTGTCCCTAGCCATAGGAGGAGAAGTACTCTCACCACCCTCAGTTCTCCCAAACAGCTACAGTGACATGAGCAACTTCAAGTCTCTCCCTCCCCTCCCAGGTCCCCCAAGAACACGCTTACGTGTAGTGATGGCATTGTCATGTTGAAGTTGAATTGAGAGCTTTTCTTCTTTGTTGAACACCGAGAATCAGGTCTGGGGGAAAATCTGTAACTACTATAATTAACTTCAATTTTAATTTCTGGGTGTCTTTTATCCTCCCTACTGTTGCCAAGGTTCTCCTTCAGTCCCATCAGTGAGAGCAGCCTTCACAAAGCTCAGGCCAGACTGGCAATTTTTATGAGGTTTCCGGGTAATGTGCTCAAGCTCTTCTGGAAACTTGGAACCAACTAAAGTTTGGTTTGACTGTTAAAATGGAGCCACCAGTTTCAAGAAACCAGTTTGTCCTTTTCAGTTTGGGGAAAATGGGGGTGAGGGTTGGATTTTTAATACTTTGTTTTCAAATTGTTTTGGTATAAATAAATGATGCATCATCGTTATTTTGCTGGATTCATAAAGCTACAGTGCTTTAGAGTATTACATTGTTTAAGGTGACTATTCAAGTGTGTATTTATCAAATCATAGGTCACTGATAGCCCAAATATTTACTGACAAGGCAAATAGGAGTCAGTTTTCACCTTCATTTTATACTCTTGTTGAAGATGCGAAGGCAAGACACTGTATTTTTAGTTCATTTAATTTTTAGTTCATTTTCTTTGTAGTTTGTTTCTATTTTATTATTCCTTCTTTTGCTGTCAATATTCCTTTTTTTTTTTTTTTTTTTTTTGAGTCAGAGTCTCACTCTGTCACCCAGGCTGGAGTGCAGTGGCACACTCACGGCCACCGAAACCTCAACCTGCAGGGCTCAGGCAATCCCTCAGCCTTCCAAGTAGCTGGAACTACAGACACACGCAGTCTCGCCCATTTTTGTGATTTACTGTAGAGACGAGGTCTCACCAAGTTGCCCAGGCTGGTTTCGACCCCCTGAGCTCAGGCATTCCTCCCGCCTCGGCCCCCCCAAAGTGCTGGGGTTACAGGCTGAGCCACTGTGCCTGACCTATTCCTTTTCTTTATATGTGCTCACACATAGCTCTACAGTATTTGTTCTATGTTGTAACTGAAAGCACTATGAGACCCAGAAAATATATCTCCCTCTAATCTACCCCCAATGCTTGTTTAAATTAGCGCCTCACTTCTTTTAAAATCCAATTTATGCTACTTGAAAGTTACATTTTGTATGATCCATGATAATATTTGTTGGCCCACAGGTTAATAGTGGACCAGACAGAACACAAGGAATAAAAACAAAATCTACTTGAGGAGTTAGGCTTAACGAATAATGAAGACCTACTATGTAATTTGTTTCAGGAAGAGGATAGGACGAAGGCAATGTTGACGACCAAAACCTAGCAGGCATCCAGTTCTATTCTGACATTTACTGAGGAGTAGGAATGTGCATGGTGTACCAGGTGTTCCATGGTATTAAGAATTTACACAACAGACTGGGTGTGGTGGCTCATGCCTGTAATCCTAGTACTCTGGGAGGCCAAGGTGGGAGGATTGCTGGGGCCCAGGTGTTCAAGACCAGTCTGAGCAACATAGTGAGAACTTCTCCCTACAAAAAATAAAAAACAAACATTTTTTAAAATGAAGAAAAGAATTTCAGTTTTCAACATGCTCACAGCCTAGACTGGAAGACAGATAAGAACATAAAAAGCACTCCTGTTGCTTGAGCTACATTAAGTTGAACGTGCATGTTGTGGTCCTCTGATGACGTAAACTTGGTACTACATAATGACTTGCTCCTCACATGCAGTAAACTACACAACGATGTACTGATAAATTAGAAACAAAGAATGCAGCACGATCTGTCTAGCTTATTAAAGACAAAACAGGGCCTTTAAAAGTAGCTCCAATTTTTGGTGCTTGGGAAGCAACAGTGACCAAAAAAGCTGTATAGGCTGCTCATTCAATAGTCGTACCGACTCATGCCAAACCCGTGGTACCTAGAGTTAAATAAAATTACAATGCTCTCAAAAAAAAAACAACAACAACATAAAAAGCAAAAGTCAAAGCTATGGGAATTACATAGGAAAGAGATTTATTTCAATGGACGTAGAGAAGATTGAGAAATGTTGATGCAGATTATTGCGCTTGAGCCGATACTTAAAAGATGGACAGAAATTCAGTAAACAGGAATGAACGGTAAAGATGGGTCAAGAGAAAAAAATAGTTTATGCTATTATCATCCTTAGAGGTGAGTAAATGAAAGGCATGTGTAGAGAATGTGTGATTAAATTGAAAGATTTTCATGAAGACTCTAGAATTGAAAGAAAAGTAGACAGATTTTTAATGATTTTTGCCAGTGGCATATACCCAAGACCAACACTGTGCATTTTTTTAAAGCACATACTCCTTTCCATAAGACTTCTTGATTGAGAATCACTGTACCAGGTCTTTTGTTAGCATGGCATTTTTTTCTTTTCCTTGCTCAGCTTAAAATATAAAAATGTTTATGTTTCATATAGAATGTGTTAATTTCTATTACGAGAGCTGTTGAAAGATACTGATTGAAATGATTCTCTTTGAATTACTTAGACTTGAACTTGGATATTCCAACTTTTGTCGAGCTCAAATACTAATATCAATTTTTACTTTATAGGATGTGGTCAGGTTCAGATTCAGGATCACTGTTTTCTCACTAATTCCAAATGACTTGCATCATCTGATCTAAGTTATATTCCTTCTCTGGGCTTCAGTTATTTCCATGGAAATGTAGACCTCACAGATTTTTAGGAATGTCAGTCATCCAAAATGTATATAAAGTGCCTTATTCTCTAAATCTGTCCGCTTATAGTGCATTACTTAATTAGTCATTTAATCCATGAGAAGGCTTTAAAGGAGACTTTGAACGGGATAGGAATTAAGGACCAGCTCCTGGTGTCTGGAAGTTCCTTCTTTACTTTCACACTTTAAAATTCTAGTTTTGACACCTAGAAGATTTTGCTTTGCTAAAAGTAAATAAGATTTCTTGATTTTTGATAGCTCTCCAGAGCCTTACATTTATCTATTATTTTAAGAGCCAGACGTCTTCATTTTTAGGAAAAATGTATCATCGTTATTTTGTTGGATTCATAAAACTATAGTGCTTTGAAGTATTATATTATTTAAGGTGACTATTCATGTGAGTGTTAATCATATCATAGGTCACTGATAACTCCACTCGAATATTTACTGACAAGGGTAGTCAGAGTCAGTTTTCACCTTCATTTTATACTCTTGTTCAAGATGCGAAGGCAAGTCATTTTCCGTATCCCTCCATCTGCTCCCGTCACCCCTTCTTCGCTCACAGCATGAAAACTACAGTCACAGCTTAGCCTGTTTTGCTTATGGAACTGTGCCAGAAGCAGTTTTGAAGGTGTTTTAAAAATGAAGACATCTGGCAGCTGGCATACTTACAATTCATTTGCCAAAGACAAGTTGCACGCTGTTGGAATTTTCAACTGAAGGTCACGCACCAGGTAAGAAAGCAATCAGGTGGAGCCGATGCATGGGAAGCCACACACAGAAAAATTGTTGGCTTGGTGAAGTTGTGATGGACGAAATCAAGCATGCTTGTCTCCTTGTCCAGCCCAGCCCCTTTGTCACCATGCCCCTTTAAAAGAGGTAAAAAGAAGAAAAGAATCCTAGCTAAGAAAATTGACAGTGAATCACAAGACTGTGACATGTCAGTAGAAGACTTGGCAATTGGGCAAGAGAAAAATATGCTGAGGGGGGAAAAAAAGATGACAAACAGAATTTGACATAATGTTGGACAAACATGTTCCTGTCAGTTGTCTGGTTCAGGTTTTCAGAAGGAAATAGCCTGCTGGATTATGGGTTTATAGCTAACCTTAAAAGTGAATTGCTAACAGTACCCCAGTGAATGCTCTCTGACTGAAGATTTACTTGATATTTGATAATATTTGTATAGTTTTGTGCACTTGCTGTTTTAAAATCTATTCTCCTAACTGGGAGTTACTAAATATCAATACCACTAAATATTACTTTCCAAGTCAATATGTCTTCGTGATTTTTACACTTGTATTAAATGAGACTGCAATCTTTTTTGTTTGTTTACTTTAGGGTTAGTTTTGTTATACTTTGTTTTTGCTACAACAAGGAATTTTACATGTAAACATGAAGGTTTTATGTGTTTTAACAGTTGACCTAACAGAGCAAGGGAGGGAAATTATCTCACTACAAGAACAGTCTCTCTCTGACAAATCTGAGCACTTTAAAAGAAATGTGAACTATGTTTGATAAAAAAGTAATGAGATTTGAGTTTATAAAACATTAATTAGAGATGACTTGTACTAGATCTTGGTATATTTGTATGCAACAAGTCTAGGGGTTTTTTTTTTCTTTTTCTTTTTCTTTTAACCTTCTGTACTTCTAAGTTTTGGCCTGTGGTCTTAAGTGAGTGTTCCTGTTTTCTACTCAAAATATTATGTATAAAAGTGTTGACTAATGGAAAAAGAAGAAGGAGATAGTGCTGCAGTTACAATTTTGTTGTTGGAGATGACTGACTCTCATTTTCCTCAAATGGAGACAGGTTTGCTGGCCTTACAGATTGCAAACCTGTGACCTGATTGCAAGATGTAGTCCAAAAATCTGTGCATTTGACACATTCACTATAAACCTGCAGATTATTTACATTTCAAAAAAAATTTTACAGAAGAGTTTGCATTTTTTAAAAAAATTCTGGATTTCTAGTTTCTTTTTAAAAATCGCAAGATTAGGTATCACCACCCACAGTCTTTGACACGAATGGGGAGGGTGAGGGTCCCCATTCACCCAAGTCCTGCCATGTCCATTTCCTTCCCAAGGCTGAATGCAAATTGCCACTTCACTGCACACCTGCTATTGATTTTCCAAAATTAGAGTGAAGAGGAAAGTGAAATTTTTCTTGTATCTCTGTCTCTGTCAAAAGTGAGAAAATGAAAATAGGCCAGAGGGGGAGGTTTTTCTTGTCGCAGGCCCATGGCCCTCAGTGATACTATCCTTTCAGCCCCTGCCCTCCTTTGGATTTGTTTTCTTTCTTCATGAAGCACCTTCCTTAGCCCCCTTAGGTTCTGTGTGTTGAGACTCCAGGGGTTCCTGCTACCACGTGGTCTAGCTAAGGTTGTCAAACCTATTGCCCACAGCAGAACTGTGGCAATGCCACAAATGGGGTCTTCTTAGAAACAACACGTAGACCATTCATGGCTCTCAAAGGGAAAGGTGGGAAATGGTACATTGTTTCATAATGTTACTTAACAATGCACTTTTTGTTCATAAATTTACTCATAAACTGGTATTGCCTTTGAGGGATTTTTCTTCCATTAGACCTTGCTTCTTTTTTTTTTTCTTTTTTCTTTTAACGCAGGATTTATTGAGAGGACTGAAAAGCTCCCACAGTGGGAGGGGACCTGAAGGGGTTACCCAGGGCTTGCTTCTTTATTTGAAAGTAGCAATTACAAAATCTGGGGATGTTTTGGTCTGGGTTTTAAAGAGCAAATGCCATTAAAACACATGGGGGAAATGGTACCTTGTAGAAATGAAGATCTCTGCCTGGTAATCTTAACGGTCAGGTATGAAATCAATGAGTAACTGCTCTTCTTACAAGACCATCCAGTTAGTATAATTGCTCCCTGAAAAGAATGTTAGCGTTCTTAGAATTGTAAACGATATGAAATACTAGCCAACTCTACGTCATGTAATCTAAACGGAAGACTTGAGAGATAAATTATAAATGCTTAGAAGTAGAATTGAGAAAAAATACTGATGATTTGTCAACTCTTCATCTTTCCTTTAAAACTTGTTTTTGTTCTGCCAGCCAAGTGCCTATCACATGATGCCAATCTGCAGTCCTCGCTATGTTTTTCATTCATTATATAAAGCTCTCCATTCAGACCTTCTAATACATGAAGCCAAACTCCAAGGAGTATTATTTCATTACATAGTATTGTACCCTCTAAAATGATCTGGTAGAATAATTTCTTCAGCAACATTAGCTCTCATTCTCCTTGTGGGTGATTTTTAGATTTTATACACACACACATACACATACACATACACACACACACACACACACAGAATTTTATTATTGGCTTAAAGGAAAGCAAAGTATAGTTTGTAGATGGCAAATATAATTACCAGTAGGAAGCATCAAATGAGAATTAGGAAAGTGGAAAATGTTGATTATTGGAAAGAGATGCATTTTCAAGGAACAATTCCTGATATATGTGTCTGTGTATGTACATGTATGTGTGTGTGTGTGTGTGTGTGTGTGTGTGTGTGTGTGTATGGGAATGTGTTGGCAGTAAAGTGTCAGAAACTTATTCTTTTCAACACTTAGTCAATAAATTAAAGGTACTTTGAAAGTGAAATAAAATTAAATTGAATAAATGTGAGAAAATCTTCACATGATCATATAAAATGATAACCTAAAAGTCTGGAAAATAAAGATGGTTACATGTCTTCACATGATCATATAAAATGATAACCTAAAAGTCTGGAAAATAAAGATAGTTACATGTTGGTGAGAATAGTCTCTATCATTTTTTTGACAAATTGTACTCAGCAGATACTATGTGTAAAAGTAGTTTACTTCAACTCTAAAAGGAAATTACAATCAAATTTATCAAAAACCCATTTTAATTTTATTTTGAAAAATGTATTATATATTAAAATTTATTGACAAATATAACTAGTAGTTGACATGTGAATCATGATAGAGTTGCAAATTTTTATATTTATCTTATGATATTTTTCCTGGTAATAATTCTGTGGGTTAACAGCAAGATTAGTATTATTGCCTCTGCTCTGTGATTCCAAAAGGGTAAGTGACTTATTTAGGAGTTCACAGAAAATATTTTCCTGACTTAGTACATTGTCCAGCTCACTACACTGGAAAAGATGGTTATGTCTTCTTTATTATTACTATTGATATTAAAACATACTAGTTTTCCCAAATGGCATCATTTGGGGCTTTTAGTTTTTAATTTCAGATCATTTATCTAATTAAACAAGGCTGAGTACATGATGTATGCTAAATGCTATAGTAGGTGCTGGGAGTACGGTTGAAAATAAAGCAAGCATGTTCCTAAAGTTTACAATCTGGTGGAAAGATGGGCATTAAATAGACTATCACAATTTTAGCTATTCCAGGAACAAAGCAGGCATGTTTCTGCTCTGGGGTATTTGCACATGCTGTTGCCTTTGCTTAAACCACTCTTCCCACAGATATCTACACAGCTCCCTCCTCCACTATCTTGAAGTCTACTCAAATGTCACCTTCTCAGTTAATCTATGTGTTAATTCTAAATCTGCCACATGAGCATTCAGATATGAGGACAAAATGAAGGCATTTTAGGAAATTCATTCCAAGAGAAATATTCAAGGAAGCATTCAAAGAAAACAAAAACAGATTTCAGGAGAAAGAGAGACATTGAATGCCAAAAACAGAGATAAAAAGAAACCATAAAAACTTGTGGTTAAGTATAAATCCTTACAGTCGTGTAAATTTGTAAATATTAATAATCTTGAACTAAACTAAACTCTAAATGAGTTCAACATATGATTTGAAAGGTAAAAGCAATGTTGGTGAATAATAAAGTAATAGTGAACTAGGGTTTATTGTCTTTTATTAGCAGAACAAGTGAGTTAGGGAAGTCAAGGCTAATCAATATAGGAATAGAAACAAATCATATAATTTTAAAATCTCTGAGGAGGAAAAAAAAGTGTAGAAAACTCAATCAACCCTGCAAAAAGACAGGAGTAAAAAATAAATTTTTTTTTTCAAAAAGTATTAAACATTTAATAGTAACAATATGTCCAAACATACCACTCATCACTATGACTGCAGAATATCAATTCTCTATTAAAAGGCAGAGATGATCAAACTTTTAAAATCTAATTGCTTACTATTTGCGAGAAATAATTCCAAAACAAAATGACACAGTATAATTAACATAAAGGATGGACAGAGGTGTTTCAGAAAAGATGCTAATTAACACAGAGAAAAACCAGATAAAGGCATAGTGATAATATGACATGATTTTGAGGGCCAAAATTGTTAAATGTGGCAAAGAGGAGGATTTTGCCTTAGAAACAGAACAATCACTCAAGATATAAAAATCTCAAATTTTATGTATCTAACTCCCATGAAGCTCTGGCATACATAAATCAAAAACTATTAGAAAAGCAAATGATATTGTTAAATTTATAGTCTTATTGGAAGAACTTAGTACAACTCTCTTAAAATTTAATGGTTAACTAGCCAAAGAATAAATAGCATTTTAATAATATATTTAACAAAACATACGTGTATAGTGTGTGTGTGTGTGTGTGTGTGTATATACACACATACATATCTAATAAATAGAGGATACAAACTTATCATACAAAAATTCATTTTTTTTTTTTAATTTACTGCTTTTTTTGTCTCAGGAAATAATTTCAATAAATTTCCAAAAAAAAAAAACCTAGAAATTACATAGTCATATTTTGACTCAGTACTATTAGAAACTAATAACAAGCTGATATTTAGAACAATCTAATTATGTGAGCAAAGTTTTAAAAATTATTTAAATAATTATTATATCTATTTGAAGAATATAGTACCACATTGCCTTAGTCATGGATAAAGTAACTCAATACAGCAAAGCTGGTAATTCACCTCAAATGAATCTGCAATTCGATGCAATGCCAAATACAAATGTGAAAGTTAATTCTAAAATATGTCTGGAAGTGAAAACAATCAATAAAGAAAAATTAGAAGCCGGGCTCGGTGGATCAGCCTGTAATCCCGCGCCTTGGGAGGCTGAGGTGAGTGGATTGCCTGAGCCCGCAGGTTCGAGACCCGCCTGGGCAACTTGGCGAGACCTCATCTCTACAATAAATCAAAAAATTAACCAGGCATGGTCGCGCACGCCTGTAGTTCCAGCTACTTGGAAGGCTGAGGAAGAAGGATCGCCAGAGCCCAGCAGGTCGAGGCTGCGGTGGCCGGGAGCGGCCACTGCACTCCAGTCTGGGTGACAGAGTGAGACTCCAACTCAAAAAAAAAAAAAGAAAAATTAGAGTAAAAGATTTTCTAAAACCTTCTAAAATATCAGAACATGTTAAGATGTTAAAGAACTTGATATTGATTGGTAGCAGACAAGTAGATAAATAAATGAAATAGAATGCAGAGTCCAAAAAGTGAATTCCAGCTGTTATAAAGATTGTATTTTAAATGATTAAATATAGAAAAATCTGCTATAATATTGCAGTAGGACAAGTTCTGTTAAGATAAAACCCAGAAGCTAAGAATTAAATGATTAGTATGCTTGAGTATGTAAAGTTAAAAACCTGTGTATGGCCCAATAAAAATCAATAAACAAAGTTAAATTACAAGTGATAGACTGAGATAAAATATTTGCAATCTATATAACAAAGGATTATATATGGGCTATATTAAGAACTCCAAATAATTAATAAGAAAAAGTTAAACAACACAACAGAAAAAAACACCAGGTGGGCAAAGAATATGACCAGGCAATTTTTAAAAGAAAAATATAAATGGTTAATTAATAAATTAAAATGTGTTTTACCTCAATAGTAGTCAGATAAATGAAAATTAAAACAAAAGTGAGATATACTTTTTCAGGAACCCAGTCTTTTTTCTTTTAATTGCCAAGGCCCAGTGTTGATGAGAATGTGAGGAAATGAGTTCTTTCATATCCTTATAGCCAGCACTTCTACTCTGAGATGTCTGCAGTGGACACTGTTGTCTGCTGCCCAGGGTTTCCTCCCTCTAGAACCCTGATTTCTTCAGTATTGT
>CAUYQG010021714.1:0-29309 GCA_963574415.1 Tarsius wallacei
GCGCCTGTAGTTCCAGCTACTTGGAAGGCTGAGGCGGAAGGATCGCCGGAGCCCAGCAGGTCGAGGCTGCGGTGGCCGGGAGTGGCCACTGCACTCCAGTCTGGGCGTCAGAGTGAGACTCCAACTCAAAAAAAAAAAAAATATATATACATATATATATATATATATATATATATATATATATAGCTAGCTGTTTCCCTGAAATCACAGGATGTATTTTGCTTTTTTCTTTACACACTTACATAGATGTTAACACAAATTTACTGCTTCTAAAGTGTAGATTTTCACTAAAACGAAACACAAACCAATTATTTACTTAGTAGTGGGTAGGATTTATGTGTCACCCCATCAAGATTAGGAGTTATCTGACACATGTTGTCACATCTTTCCCTTTGAAAAGTTATATTCAGCCTGGGACCCTGGTTAGTGAAATGGATATACATGTTTCAATAATGGTCAAGTTCAAGGGATCTCCGGTTTTAGGATTGTTCCGTGGACAGGGCATTTCCTATGCCCTACCAGATTGAAAGAGGGTTCATGGACAGACTTACTGCCTCCCAGGATTTCCTCTGTCATAAAGAGCTTCTGGTCCCCAGGCCACCATTGTAACTTGGGGGTGGAGGAGGTAGACTTCCAGAATGGTTAATATTCAGAATTCTAGGAAGCAGCCAAGTGCAATGTCAGAGTCTATGTTCTGTTTGGCATGGAAATGCATGCTCTCATCTGGATGTCGAGTTGACCTGTATATAGCTCTCAACCAAGTAACCCGATGTGGGAGTATTCATGGGGAGCTCTTCTGAGAATTGGGTTGCTATTCAAAGCCTGGCTCCTTTTCCATGGCCCCTCTAAATACTTTGTTTACTTTCCTCACCAAAGCTGCAGTTCTCATCATCTAACTCAAGCTGTGGTTGTCTTTGTGACTGTCATTGATTAGTCTAACCTGCATTAACCCTTCCTTTTTCTGAATTAATACAGTATGCATTTTGAAAAGGGCTGCTGTTTATGGCTGGGTGTGTGTGCATTGCACTGCTCTAGGGGTGACACACTTTGTGGACGTTGTAGATTTTTTAAGTTAGCTTACATCATTCCTATATATAATAGGAAAGTTCCTTGAAGAAAGATACTTTCTTAATGCTCAAAAAGGTGCCATCTTGAATCATGGAAGAGCTCCCCACAAATTCAAACTGCATAGTCAAAAATCAGTGGGAGTTGTCTTGTTCTCCAACACCAAGCACACACCTTGAGAACTAGAAGAAAACAATCATCAACAGGATATCTATTAGGTTGCCAGAAACTGGGCCGGGTAGTAGCCCATTTCTTTCTCTTAATAATTACAAAGTTTTGGGATTGTGTCATTTTAGAGAGTAAAAGTATTTTGGTCATGTTTATGTAGTTGATCATGGCAGGTCAACTCCGATCTGCCTGATTCCAAGATCCATGTTCTTTCTCATGTATTCCATTAGTCCCCAGTATACATGACTCAGGCCTCATCCCTCTCACGATGCTCAGTAAATGCCATGATAATTAACTAGTTAAATAAGAGTAGCAGAGGGCAGTTCATGAGATCATCAGGGTTTTGTTTTATTGCCTGTGGTATGTAGCTCCCCTTCCCCATGGTGCAGGTCAGAGGGAAAGCAGTAACATGGATCATGTGGACCCACAACTACTTGGAACTCAGCATCAGGACTTGCCATCCCATCCATCGTTACATCTTCAGAATTCCCTGTTTGCCCTTATGCCGAAGTAGCACCATCACATTAGCATGGAATGTTGATGGGAACATAGTGGACATTGACTGAACCATCTTAGAAACTTCCTGAAACTCAGAACCCGCAGTGATGAGATTTTGGTTGCAACTTCTTAGAGGAAGATCATTCAAAGATCTCCTAAACTCTGTTTCAATATTCAGCATCTCACATTCAGAGTTGCTAGGCAATATGGTCCCATGAGCAAGGCAGGGTCTGCCTGGGCCATGGTAACATGAAGGATGAGCAGACTTGAATGCGGCATCAGACTCACATCCCAGGAACAAGCCCTGCATGTGACCCACTGCCCACTCTGGATGAGTGGCTTCATCTCTCCACATTACTCAAATATAAAATGGGTTAAACAATGTCTTCCTTATATACATATCAAAGGATTGCTGTTGAGGTAAGAAAAGATATTTTTATGTAAAGGTGCTTCAAAGACTGTCAATGGTAAATGCTCACCATCATACTACTATTATGAACCATTCATTTGGTTATTCAGTTAATATTTATTAAGACCTGTCCTGTCCCAGTACCGTTCTAGGCACTCTTGGAGAACTTATATTTGAGTGAGGGTAGATGCTATCGCTTCAAATAATGATAAAGATTTAAAGTAAGAAAGGATGATAGAGTGGGCATGGGGCTACATCTGGCTAGCTAAATATTTTTGTACTGCCCTGGAGCTAAGATTGATTTTTAAACTTTTAAACAGCTAACATTTTTAAAAAGAAGAAGATTTTATGACACATGAAATTATATTAAATTTAAAGTTTGGTGTTCATAATAAAGTTGTAGTCGCACAGAAACATGCTCATTCAATGGCAGAGTTGAGTAGTTGCGACAGAGATCATAAAAATATTTACTGTTTTACCCTTCACAGAAAAAAGTTTGCTAATTCCTGTGATGGATTGTGACAGGGGTATAATTTAGCTGCAGTGGTCATTGAAAGACTTTACGAGTTTCATCATCATTATTTTAGCTCTTCTAGCTGAGTAATCCCTGATAAAACTATTTAACCCTTCGTTGTCTCATTTGGGCTGGGTAAACTTTAGAGGCCCCTTCTGCTTGATTTTGTGACCCTTCAAAGGACATAGAGTCATGTTTCTCTCGGAAATTGTTGTATCTGTTCTAGTATCCACAGCCAATTTTTTACCACCTACCTGCATTTTTGCACACCTCATTCTGTTGTCAGATGGCACGTGCCAACAAATTGTTAGTCTAAAGAAAACATAATTATGAAGGCAAAACTGATACAAAATAAGGTCATTTGCTGAGCCAGATATAAATCATATTTGGATCACCTATTGTTTGGGATTTTCTGCCCGAGTGCTTCCCCCATTAGAAAGCTAATCAGGCGCCAGCTGTGCCTGGGACTGGAACAGTAGCTTACATGTGAGTTTTGTAAAGGTTGCCTGGTGACTTGATTAGCTGATGCCATCTATCAGTCAGTCCTGTGCGGTTGTCGTCTCCCAGTGTTAGTGTGCACTTAACGCAGATTCCTGAGGTGAGGAATGTGCTGTGTTTTATCCGTGATGGAAGACATGAAAAGTCAAAAAAATGCAGGAAGTGTATGAATTGCATGTGAAGATCTGGAGAGGTAGCTCTCGGCCTTTTGGGGTATGCATATGATTTTATACTGTCAAAAATTCAGGGGATCCTCACATGGGAATAACCATACACTTGACTTCTAATGACAGATAACCAACGGGAAACGAAGCTATTTTTAAAATTGTTCGTCACAATCGTATTGACATACACTGAGGACAGAGAAATACAGACATACACAAGTCGTTTTCATTCTGTGAACAGCCCTTGGTGTGCATATGGATTTGAACACTCTTTTCTGTTAGTTGCAGATCCCCCAGGGGTGTATAGCTCATAGATTGGGAGCCATTCTTCTGGATCAGAAGTCAACAAACTACAGCTAGTGGGCCAAATCTGGCCTACCACCTGTTTTGGTAAATAAAGTTTTATTGGAACACAGCCACACTCATTTGTTTACTCATTGTTTATGGCTGCTTTTGCACTATAATGGCAGAGTTGAGTAGTTGTGACAGAAACCATCTGGCATGCAAACCAAAAATATTTACTATCTGGCTCTTTGCAGAAAAAGTATATGGACGACCTCTGCATTCAATTACTATTTTCTCATGGACAAGAATTTTTTTTTTAAGATATTTAAAGTTCAGTGTGTTATAGACATGCAAGTACTCTCTGATGAGATGGAATTTTTTAGAAATGTACTTCTGTGGGATTCTGGGGTACTAATTCTGGATATTGTGTAAAATTCTGGATTAACATAGTTGGAAAATATTTTGTTATTTACACAGTCAATCCCTTTTCTTCTAGGTTCATCTGTTTATTCAACTACTTACAATAATTTTGTTTTTCAGAGCAAACTATTTGTTTACCTACATTTTACTATCTGCATCATCAAATGTTTTTGAGTGCCCCCTTTCTGGGGGCTACTGAGACAGGATCCAAGAGCTTAATAATTTGAACATAAAGAGAATGGCCTCTAAATAACCTAAATTTATCTTCTGTCCCATGTATATGTCTATATCTTCCTCCTGAGTCCTCAGACGAGGGTAGAAAATATCTGGTAACTTGCCTTGCTTGAAAATTCAGATACAGCATACTCTTATGCAATAACAATTAATTTCCTGAATGGAATAACAGTGGTGATTTCAGCATATCGAACCCAGAGTTTTATCCAAATATATAAAAATACCTGGGACATATTCCTTTGTAAAGCAAATATTCACTTTTAAATTATGAAAAGCATTAGCAGAAATATAGATTCTGTTAGGTTTTATTAGCATATAGTAGATTTTATACTTTTCTTGATTTTTTTCTAAGCTTTTTACCCACGACCTGAGTCCCAACCTGGTGGCCATACCCACTGGCCATACCCTGTTTCCAACTGCCCATTTGACACAAAAGACTTTCCGTATTTAAAGTAGAAACAGAAAGAGCAGAGAAGCTGTAAAGTTTCCCAGCACAGTATCCAGTTAGAGGAACAGGCTTCCTGAGGAAAGAGAGCCCTCACACAGAAGTTCAGGAGTCCTGAGAGAAGTTACATTATTTCTGTTCCCACAGCCACCCTTTCCCACAGAACTGCATTTCCTAACCTACCTTTTTTAGTGGCTGAAATTTGGGAACAGGGCCAAACACCACTCCACTATGATTTCAGCTTGCCAAGGTGTCTGAAGATCTCACCCACAGCCTTAATTTTGCTCCATGGCTTCCATCAGAGGCATCAGTTCCTATCTTCAGCTCACTCAGAGAAGCCTTGGAGAGGATATGTGTATTTGAGCTTTGTGGTTGACCTTGTGGGCTCCTGAGGGCAGAATGACCTCATAAGGTTGGGAGCTATGTTTACACCTTGGAAAATGGTCTGCTTCCTCCAAGATCTGCCTGCAGCAGTGAAGTGCAAGAAGCAGCTAATGTAATGAGATCGGCATTTGAGGTAGTACTGGTCGTCTGGGGACCCGTGATGCTTAACACACACGATTTGTTAGATGATGCGGCAAGAGCCAGGCCTGACTCAGGCATCATGTTTTGTGAGCTGCCAGTTTCAGTGCTGCTTCTATTTCCATCAAGGCCTTCCCTTCTTGTGGGGGCCAGGCCTCATTGGCCTAAGGATCATTCATTCATTCTCTCTGCAAATGAGTATCTGCAGTTGCAAAGTGTGATTCTGCATGCTGTGAGACTATTTTAGCAGACTTGATGTGTGCATATGATAATTGGTTGAGAGGGTGGAATCTAACCATAGAAGAAGACTTTATTTACCTTACGCTTGAAGAAATGGAGATAGGCAGTGCACTCCATCTTCTGAAGATCAAGCTGTCAAGGACTTGAGAAGTTTAAAGATCTTTGGGACAATTGTCTTTGTTCCCTAAAAGCTGGAACAGAAGATACTAAAATTAATTGAACCAGTGAGAGCAAGATGACAATTTTAGAGATTAAAAAAATAGAAAGGGAGGAAGGCAGAGAGAGACAGAGAGAGAGAGGCAACTGTTCATGAATAACATGGTGTACACTAAACATTTGGGATGGAGAAAGGGCACGTATATAATTTGTTGGATGGTGTTTCCTGTGTTAGAATACTATTTTCCAAGAGAAAGACCAGCACAGGAAAAGCACAGCCACGTGAAAAGGCAGGGTTCTGGGAATGGAAAATTGTTCTAGATTTTTGAGAGAAGATGAAAAAAGATAAAGGGTAATTATAGCAGCTGAGAAAAGAGTTCTGGAACCCATTAACAAGAATTTGATCCTCACTTCACTATTTCATTGCTACTGGACCCCTTTGGACAGATAATATTTTTATACCTCTGTGTCTCCTTTCATAGGAATATGAGATAAGATATCAATCTGTCTGAAATAGTGGCTGACACATATTAAGGTGTGTGTGTATGTGTGTGTGTGTGTGTGTGTGCATACATAATGCTTATTATATAATATATATATAAGGTATATATAATGTTTGGAGAAATTATAAAAAATAATTTAAAAAATATCTTGTGATATAGAACAGAGTTTAATAAGCTTTTTCTGTGAAGATTCAGATAATAAACATTTTAGGCCATGGGCTTTCTACAATCTCTGTTGCTGCTATTCAGTTCAGCCATTACAGCACACACAAAAGCAGTCACAGACAATACATAAACAAATGGGTGTAACTGTGTTCCAATAAAACTTTATTAACAAAATCAGATTGGGGACTGGATTTGGCCTATAGGATATGGTTGATTGACCTCTGTTTATGGAATATAGACTGTGCTCTGGTAAGACATTAACTAATAGCTCTGATGGTAATAGCCCCTAAATAACTAAAGAAAAGAACAGCATAGTTAGGTTTTATAATCTGGAAAGATAGCTCTCTCTAAACAGAATTCCAACGTGTGCAATTTTATGTGTGTGTTTGTGTGGATACATATATGTGTGAGTGTGTCTGTTTTGTGTGTGTATGCGTATGCATTTTGGAAGTGAGATGAGTCTACAGAGTCAAGCAATCATGAGAACTCACATAAGATGGGCATTAGAAGTAGAGAAAAGAGCACACTCGGGAGACAATGTGTTCAGATATTTTAGGATGGCAGCCAGGTTTCTAGCGGGTGATTGAGAAAATAACGACTGGAGGAATAGGTTCAGGGGAGATGCCAACTTCAGGAGGAAAGGATGAGATTGATGGGCCGATCGGATATGTTTTCTTGAGGTCATCTTGAAGTTCCAGAGAGACAAGACATGCAGATACAGATGTGGAAAATACTAATAGATGCCTAATCTGATCTCAGAGAGGAAAAGAGAAAAGAAAACAGATATGTGTGCAAATGTACTTGAGCTAACTTATTTATGAATTCACATAACACCAGAGATACATGGACACATTTGGCAGCTTTGGCAACTGGGAGAGAAAAAACATAAAGTCTCGGTGCAAACCCATCAGCATCAAAGACTCTTTAACACTATTTCTCAACTCAGGAGTGTATTTCTGCTCTGAAGGTGTCAGCTTTTGAGATACAAGCTGTTTAGTCTCTTATCTGGAAGAGTCTGTAGAAGCTAAAGATTGCTAAGGAAGTATCTTTATGTTGAGCCATTATGTCAGGCAGAAGGACCTGCTTTGAGTGAGCAAGTGGAGGGAAGGAAATAGAAAACAGCATCTACAACACTCAGGCTGTATTTCTTTAATGATGGATTTCTATAAAACCCCTCTATTTGACCTAGAGAACACACAGTTTATATAAATACCATGTGGATGTGGCTGGTCTCACTGACCCACCCACCTAGAGTTTCCCCTGACTCTTCAGGAGTTTTTGTTTTTTCCAAATGGTTCTTATCTATATGTGTGTGTTTGTTCACAATGTGTACCCAGCAACTGATTCCAAAAATGACTTGCTGAAATGCACAATTCTGGCTGAGCTGGCACTGATCTTTTGATGTGGGTGGATTTCTGCTGATTTGTGGAAAGCTTCATACCCCAACCCCTTATGAAGTCACAGCTGGCTTTTCCAGGCCAGTTGGCTAGAGGTAAGAGAGCCATCTGGGGCATTGAAAAGCCGTGAGACTAACTGGTCCACTGGCAGGATTCAATAGGCAACGTGGATCGTGTTGGTAGCATTCCCCAATCAGTCTTTCTCACTCTCCCAAGAACTAGGTGGAAGGCAAATGTTCAAATCAGACTTGTGCTTACAACTCGTAGTTCAATTGTTCTATCAGTGCTTGACTATCATCTTGCCTCTGACCTTGAAAATAAAGACTGATCATAATTGCCATTATTTACAAATGCATAATCTTCTAATTCCAGCAATAACCCTAGGAGGTGGCTATTATTTTCATTCATCCTAATTTTTGAGATAAGGTGATATATGGAAATGTTTTTAAACAGCCCATAAGTGGAAAGGGAGCATACGGGGACAGGTCAAGAACCCAAATCTTAACCAAGACAGGCTCCTTCCCATCTCTTTTAACATTTCCACATCATACAAAGGTTTTTTTTTTCCCCCCCAGTGATCTTTGCTTTAAGGATAAATTATTTTAAATTTTTTTGATGACCAAATTCCAAATTCAAGATTTTCCCTTTGCCTGAACATTTTTCTAAAACATTCACTTACTTGCAACTGTATCACTTTATTCAAAATAAATATGGAGAATAAATACTCATACAGGAAGACAGAAACTTTCTAGGGCAAATCATTATTGGAAGGAGGAAGTCTAGACTTTGCATTAGTCTCAAAAGGAAGTTTTCCTTTCCAAATAGCTTTTTCCAAACTCTGCCTTTCTAAATAGCAGAAATTAGAAACTTTATGAATTGGCCTTGTATTTATGCTTCCTTAACTTCCATGAAAGCATGATTTGTTTAGTTTAATAAGACTTTGATTGCAGGTATCTGCATACAAGCGTTGACTGAAACTGGGTTCCTTTTGGTAAAATGCAAGCTGTGTGAAATTCATGGAAAATGCAATTACGTTCTAATTTACTCAATGCCACTGGCTTTAATTAAAGTAGATCATATTTCAATGAAGCAAATTCATGATACTCTTTAACAAAGGAAGTCGAAAACGTAAGAAGGAAATTTGTTACTTTTCTTTTGAACATTAACCCAGAGCATGGCTAATCTTCAGCTGCTATTTGAGAAAGTATGGGGCCACAATTCAGCAACTCCGAGCAGGAAGGCCTGTAGGACTATGCAGAGTCTGCTTGTCTGTTGTGCAGCTCGGCCTGATACAAAGGCCCCATGAAGGTGTCTCTATTCTTAGTCTTTATGTAAAATTCTTCACCATCATCCATCTCACCTAGCTCTTCTGTCTTGTCTTCTCTGCTTCTCATGGTATATCAAAGGTGAAAAACAGATACACTTGGATGTAATATACTACCCTCATTTTTGTTATATCAGATGCTTTAGGATGCAAGCAATTGAACATGAACCCACCAGGAGCCTGAAAGTAGGCTGACCCAGGAATGTGTTAGTGCAGTGTTCAAATAACCAGACTTTTTTCAAATTTGTAGACTTGATCTTCAGGTTTGGCTCACCGTGGTGGCCAGATGGCTGTTGCCACTGTAGGCATCTTGTAGAGACCATCAATTCTTGACAAGGAATTGCCATTTATCTATCAGGGAGGTAATTCTTTCTTACACTCCCCCTGACTCTTCCCCTACGCATCCCATTAGCTGACTTGGGTCACCTACCTACGACATGACAGGAAAAAATGCAGAGGGTTGGGAGTGGGGAGACAAATAGTTGGCAGATTATTCTAGCAAAGAAGGCACCTGTGGGAGAAGGATCCATTGGCCAGAGAATGGCTGTTTGAGAAACCAACACCTGAGTCTGCCATACCACTCAAAGTCCATCATTAGTTGTGATATGTTCATGGAGGTGGAAAACTATTAGGAAAATGAACTTATAGGTCAAGATCGTTGACCTTGTTGGCTTTGGAAATGTATCTATCTGTCAGCTGGCATTCATAAATGAAGTTCATGCAAGATAATTATATTTACTTTTATCAAGGTTTTCTTTACAGTTTCTGAATATTCAATATGAAATGATTCAGAATAATTTTTAAAAGAATTGGAGACAGGTAATCATCTACAACTAAATTTTTATATGCTATAAGGAGAGAGGGATTAAAGTTTCGGTCATGGGAATACAGTGATGACAATTCTTAATGATATCTTCAGTGGACCATGTAAGACAATGAATTTAAAGTGCAACAATTTATGCTAAACAAGGTTAAAATGTGGCAAAGACAGACTAGGTTTTAATATGCTATAAGAAAATTAAAAGCCTCTGGCACTCTATAAAACACTAGTCTTTGGTTTTGACTGAAGTGCCCATTACCGGCAAAAGGTTTAGTCAATCACTATGCTGATAACACAATGGGTAATTACTAAGAGGCCCTGCATTGCTGAGAAGAAACCTTTTTAATTCTCTCTTTCTTGAACCAGACAAAAGTTTCTCAGTGCTCTTTTAATAGTCATCTTAATTTGTCAGATAGTTTTTACTTCTTTTCACAATGAAATTGACTGATTACAGCCAATAGACTTTCATTCATTAAGAATAACAGCTTAGTATAAGTTTGCTTAGCTAAACATTTGTAAATAATTTTCAATATAAATTATGCCGGTATGTGGGTGCAATTTCACTGTTTTATTTCTGTTTTGAGTTTACTATCTTCTGAAGAGTGATTTTCAGATTTTGCTGATCTATTATGGAAAGCATGTGGGATACCCTCTGACCTAACAAAAATCTTGAAAAATAGAAACTGAAGGAACCTGAACACTTATTGGATCCTGCTTTTTCCTTTCTCCTTTTCAGAACTGATGAACTTGAGACTAATATAGGACTTTGGTCCAAGGTTAAGAGTTACATGAGGATTAGGTGGATGCCTTGAACTTCTCCTTCTAATGACTTCCATGCCTGGAATAGGGCTGTGGACATGATAGTCACCCACTAAGTGTATGCTCTTTGGATGAATGAATTATTTAAGCATATTTGTATTTTCTTATTATTGACTGTCAGAGAGTTACAACAATGACTTAGAAAGGATCATATGGGTCACGAATCATGATGGCAAACAGGACAGGATTTCATGGCTCCAGTTTTCATTTTTTCTGAGGTGCTCCGAAAGGCATATACCTAGACTCATCTTTTTAATCAAGCTATAATTGGTTGGTGGAATGATTGGTTCAGAACAGGAACCATTGACATTTGGTTTAATTGCCTTGGAACAATTATGTCCCATGTGCTTTCATGATGGACATCTTGGATAAAACTGCTAAATAACTGGAGTACGCAGTGTGAATCAAATGCCAACTCTGGGTTCTTTCCACATAGTCCAACATGGATAATGAAAGCACCTACTCGCTGGGGCATGTGAAGATCCCAAAGGTATGGCCTGTGTTTGCAGAAAACGCTGATGGAAACCATTTCCCGATTCTGGTTTAGTTTTAACTTAGACTCTGCCTCAAGAGCTACTCTAAGGAAATCATTGTCTCTTCAGTGAAAATAGCAGGCTTTGAAAGGCAAATCATTGGATACCACAGCAAGAGTCAAATGACTCTTAGCTTAGAAGTTTAACTCTAACGTTTATTAGTTATATCACATACCATCTCCGTCCCTTAACTTGCTATCTAATAACTAATAGGAATAATCATTATTACTTTTGCCCTCTCAGTTTTTGAGGAGTGAGCCAATACATGTGAAATGTTTAAAGACAATACAGAACTATGTAAATTGAAGGGATTATTTATTATTAATATCTAGCAGAACCATGCAGCAATAAAAAAAAGAATGATACATTGGGAGGCAGTTTTTCATAGTAGGAGTCTTAGAATCATTAAAAGTGTTAAAAAGGATCTTACAAAACCTAAAACAGCTACCTCATGTGGAAGTTGAAGGAGCTGATGTCCAGTGGAGTTGAGCAATTCCCCCAAGGTCTTATGGGATGTGGCAAAACTAAAAATCAAGTCCTTCCACTTTTCGTAATATGTTCTTCTTGATCACCAGCTTGCATTAATCAAAAAGAACCTATAGGGAAGGTTAATAGTCTAATTCCAAGGTGATAGTCAAACCAGGTTGGATAAACCCATAGAAGTTTTACTGATGATCTGTTACATGGTCAACCTGGTCCACTGGGAAATTAAAAGGCTTGGTTGCTGGCCTGGGGGAGCTTCTTAGTAGCCTAATGGATATTAGGAAGATCAGACATGCCGCTTGGAAAGACGAGTGATGACAATAATAAAGTATAGGCAGAACGTGAACTAAAGTCCTGTGGGTGGTGAGATGCAATAAAGAAAGTGCTGGAGTCCAAGCACTCAGTTCTCTGGGCTCAGCCACAAATGCAGAACCTTGGACAACTGACTTAATCTCCTAGTTTGCTGATAAGAATCGCCCAAGACACTTGATAATTCATACGTTACCAAACTTCTTTCCTACAGTGAATTAAGAGGCTCTGGGTTGGAGCTGAGAATCAATCTCTCTCTCTCTCTCTCTCTCTCTCTCTCTCTCTCTCTCTCTTCCTCTCTACCTCTTCCCCCCAAAGTTTCTAAGTAATTCCTACTTTCAGGCAACTTTAGGAAACACTGATTTGATTGATACGGTCTAACTGGGTCTATCTCTTTTTCTTCTGAAAATTGGAGGGGTGAAGTACACAGCAGTAATTTTTAAGCTGTTTCCAGAATTGATCTGTTTTAAATATTTGTTTTCCACATATGCTTTGTTTTGTGGAAAGCAGCCCAAGGTGCTGCCCTCCATGCTTGGCAGAAAGCTGTGGATACAGTCCACAATCAGTAAATTTCTGCCATTTAAATGTGTGAATTACAGGTAATGGATAGTTATAGCCATAAGGTATCCATGTAGATGTGTGTGTGCGCAGGTCTGTGAAGAGACAATATAGTCTCTGCCCTCGTGTGACCTGTAATAACACTGAGAAGTGAAGACTTACACACCAAGAGTGGTTGGCAGGGGCAAGGAGAGCATTTCTGTTAGCTTCCTGATCAGATGCAGAGCCAGCTTATCAGGCCCTGGACCTTTCCCTCATACTGAAAGCCAAAGCTCGGCACTGCATCTGTGAAAACCAAACCAGAGCTCATCAGCTTCAAATAGAATGGTCTCAGTTCTGCTGTCTTTGAGAATGACATGGTGCAGGTCCCAACACCATCTTCCTTCTGGAGATAAGCTGATCCCGTCTCCAGTCACCCCCATTTATGAGAAGAGCAGGGAAAGTCTTCATACATGACCACTTCCTGCGTAAAAATAGCTCTAATTTCCTTTAACCCCTACAGAAGCCTACAATTGCACTTTGCCATTTCTAGCTGTCAGGCATTGCTTCCTTTTTTTCTTATTTTCTGCAGATTACGGAGAAACCAGGTGGTCCCTAAAATAATCACTACAATGGAGCAGACAAGTACTAACCAGAATGGAGAAAGACACGTCACTAGCTCAAAAATGATCAGAATGGACCATGGAAGTCATGGAAGGGCCAGGAAGCACACTTTGAGTTTACCCTTAAAGAGGTGGGGTAACATTTGAATTGTTAGAGGGATAGGAAAAGATACTCCAGGCACGAAAGGATTTGAAAGAAGGCCTAGAGACATTAAGAAGACATGGTATTCAACAGGAATTTTCAGGAAACTGGTTGAGACATAGTTGGGCCAAACCGCTACCTCGGAAGGTCTACAGAATGCCAGTGAGCAATGATTCTTCAAACTTGACATTCTTATTTCTTGTTCGGTGTATATTGACCTTGCCCTGCTTTCCTTCCTATTTTTATGATAAGAGTACTCATAATAGGTTTTGAAAGGAGCTTTGAAGCCTGACAGTGAGACAAGCAATCGTGACATAACCACTCAGAGAAGGCAAAATCAAATTTCACTAGGACGTCATTAGACTCCTCTTTCATTAGACGTTTTCACAGGTTCTATAACAATGGGGGGCTTGAAGCAGTGGTTAACCTAAACATCATTCTAGTTAAATAAAGGGATCATGGAGGGAAAAGAGGGTATGGAATCTTGGTAGGCCAGTCCGCTGAATTCTGAACTTGAAGTGGCAAAACAGGGCATAGGCTGGCGGCATTCATTTACGTTTGGCCCCTGACTAAGCACCCAGCACAGCTCAGCTTCTTTTACATTCTGAAATAGATGCTTTTGGAACATGCTGGAAGGATAGGAAAGGATTGGTGCTGTTCACAAGCTCTCCCCTGTCTTCTTCTTCTCGCTTCCATCTTTATATTTTAGGTTTGGTCTTAGAAGCAGCCACAGTGTGAGACTAGTTCTTGCCTTCAGCCAGAAACATGTCACTGAGAGAAGCCTTGATGAAATTCTGTCTTCCTTTTTGAGCTTTATACCCCAGATCGTGGCTAGATACTGTCTCCACATTTCTCAGTCTCTGCCCTCCATTTCTGATTGAAGTTGCACTGAGCATTCAGTCCTAGGAGCCATCCTTGACGCATAGCCCTATCCTAGCAACTAGATGAGATGCTCACACACCTTGCCTTATCGAATCCTCATCAAAGTCTAAAGATATTTTTGTTCCCATTTTACAAGCAAAGATATTGAATAGCAGAGCCCTTAAGATAGTTTCTCAGGTGCACAAGTCAAGACAGTGAAAGTCTGTGGTTTGCACACAAATATGGCTTTATATTCTTTATAACATATACTCCCCATTAGAATATTGTCTCATTTTTTCCCATACATAGTATACGAAATATTTTCCCTTACATGGTATAAAGGATGAAGTTGTCTAAAGACTTTGGTGTTTGCTTTCCTACCCAAAGTAACTGAGAACCAAATTCTGTTGAGTCCAAGGGACCTGGTCAAATTGTAACTATTCAAACCCAGTCTCTATATGTACAAAGCTGCCATGCATTACTTGTCCCAGGGGTTGACTGAAGCTCCCCCCAACCTCTTGTACCTCTGGATAAATATGCAGTCTCTGAGAGTTCTGAAGGACCCCATCAGACTTTGGGCAAGAGAGGAAGAAACTAGCACAAGAGGATTAGAAGCACATTGAGGTCTCCTGTAGCTTTGTGAAGGAAATTGAGCAGGAGAAATAATTCACTTGGAAAGCAAATGAAGATGCTGAGAGGGAAACAGGGACCAAGGCAGAGGGGAAGATACAGCCTGGCCTATTCAAGGGACAATCAGTGCTAATTTCCAAGCTCTGAAGAGAACACAGGACCATTTTAGACATTTAACAAAATGTTTTTGGAAAGAACATCAGTGAACCAGTTTGGATGAGAACCAAATCTAGGTTTTGTCTGAAATGATTGAAGTAGAGCAAATCTGGGGCATCAGAATCTTAGAATTTTGTATCTGATGTCATTCAGCCCAATTGACATTTTACAGCAGAGGAAGCTGAAGTGTTAAGCGTGAAGTGAGTTGCTGTGTGTCATTCAGGGTGACAAGCCTGGGCTAAATCTCGGGCTCTGACTCTCAGTCCACTGTCCCGCAGATCTTTCCCAAATGCAATCTGAGCAGCATCGATGGTGACCTCGATCCAGGGACCCATGGGGATGCCAGTGACAAGGACCATCTCTGATGCAAAGATTTAAACAGGGCTGTAGACGGCTCTTACATCAGCAGATCAGTTTCACCAGATCGTTTTACAGCCCACAAGGACATTAATCTAGTGCACTGTCTACTGCAGGGAAGGCAACTCCGAGGCACACACGCAGCCACTACTATCCTAGGCATACAGCACGTGTCACTATCTGGACACCACAGCTTCCTCTTATGGTCCCAGGTGGCAATAAAATACTTCTCATCAGAGTCCTTCAGGAAACTGACTTCAATCAGTTGGAGTTGGCATGTGAGAAGAAACCTATTTGCCATTTCTGCTCTATTACCTGGTGCTGAGATTAGAGGTTATATCTTTCAGATTGTCTTCAAACCAATTCTTTATGTCACGTGACACCATCCCTGAGTTCTGCAACATGCTACAAAGAAACTCTTTGTGAATGGAAAAAGGATTTCCACACAGAGGCCCATAACCCATGTGATAGAAAGCCCAGAAAGATGAAGGCCAAAACACATCTGCAAAATGGGAACACCAAGGCATCAGCTTTTGCTGGTGTGGATGTGGAGAAAAGGGGGACGCTTTTACACTGCTGGTGGGAGTGCAAGCTAGTTTAGCCTCTATGGAAAGCAGTGTGGCAATTCCTAAAAGAACTAAAAACTGACCTTCCGTACAATCCAGCAATCCTTCTGCTGGGAATATACCCAGAAGAACATAAATCTTTCTACCAAAAAAGACATCTGCACACGCATGTTGATAACTGCACTATTCACAGTGACAAAAACATGAAATGTACCGGATTAAGAAAATGTGGTGCCTATACACGATGGACTATTACACAGCCATAAAGAAGGGCAAAATCATGGACATCTCAGCAAATTGGATGAAATTGGAAACCATCATACTTAGTGATCTGTCACAGAAAAAAAGAACTGAATACTGCATGTTCTCATTCATAAGTGGGGCGTGAACACTGATCACATTAGCACAAGGGAGGTATAAGCAGTCGCTGGATACTGTCAAGGGAGGAAGAGAAGGGGCACAAAACAACACAAAGAGTACCTGGTCCCCCACCAGGGGAAGTAAGGACCAGCAGGAGGCCTGAGCTTCACCTGCATGCTGCCTACTTGTGTAGTTAATTCTCACTTGTACCCCACATCTTTATAATAAAATAAAACTTTAAAAAAGAATAAAAGCCATAGTGATTGGAAAGTGCTCAGTACATAATTCGTGCTCAGTAAACCATCTATAAATGTGAGCGCTCTTCTGCCTGATACGAGATTTTCTCACACTTCTACTTAGACTTTTTCCTGTGTAGGGATATGCTCATCTCGCTACTGTCTCTGCCTACATTTTTGCCTTTCTTCAGTGTTTTTTTTTTTTCTCTCTTTCCTTTTTTCTGAGAATAAAAATGAGCAAAATACTATAAAATTTGCAAAATTTCAAACCTACAAGGGGGGACACAAAAAAAGAATGCATTTATTTAAAAATGTATATTTATTCTTGCATGTTTAAATTTCATGTTCAAGATGCTCTCCGTTTGATCGATACACCTATTGAGATGCTTTTTCCACTGCTCAAAACAGTTTTTGAACTTGTCATTTTTTTTAACTTTTATTTTTTTTATTTTAAAGATGTGGGGTACAATTCAGGGTTAGGTATACAAATGTTCATTGTGTAAGTACCCTTGTTGATGAGGTGTGCCCCCCCTTCCCCTGGTGAATATCGTCTACTGTCAATCCCAGCTACCCACCCCCCCCCCCCTCCCCGCAGTCTCCTGCTACTTTCAATCCCTTTCCTACAGTAATACGGTAGTTGTTCAAGGTCCACTTATGAGTGAGAACATGTGATACTCAGCTCTGTGAGAGCTGTTTCTGTGAGAGATCGCTCAGTATTATAAGCTCTAATTCCATCTACGTTGCTGCAAAGTTCATGATTTTGTTCTTCTTTATGGCTACGTAATATTCCATTGTATATATGTACCACATTTTTTTAATCCAGTCCTCTTTTGATGGGCAGCACGGTTGATTTAACTCCAGTCAGAATGACCATAATCAATAACTCAAAAAATAGCAGATGCTGGAGAGGATGTAGTGAAAAGGGAACACTTCTACACTGTTGGTGGGAGTGTAGACTAGTACAGCCTCTGTGGAAATCAGTGTGGCAATTCCTAAAACTCCTAGAAATCGACCTTCCATATGATTCCACAATCCCCCTACTGGGAATATACCCAGAAGAACTCAGGTCATTCTATGAAAAAGATACCTGCACACATATGTTTATCGCAGCATTGTTCACAATAGCAAGAAAAAGAATGTTTTAAAGCACTACTGTTGTTTGCTTCTCCCCTAGTGATTCTCCCTAACATTTACCTAAAGCAAAAGTTTTTTTTGCCGACTAATTTTTTTGATTTATTGTAGAGAAGAGGTCTTGCCAAGTTGCCCAGACGGGTCTCGAACCCTGGGGCTCAGGCAATCCACTCACCTCAGCCTCCCAAGGCACGGGATTACAGGCTGAGCCACCGAGCCTGGCTTAAAGCAAAAGTTAAGGAAGATCCTTGAGGCGAGACCTTCTCTTCTCTAGCCTATCTCCTCGCTTATCTTGGTTTTGAATTTCTTACCTCCAACTTCTGCCACTCTCTCTCTCTCTTCACCCCTCTCCCCTCCAGCTCTCTTTTTAGGTTTTCTTCTTCTCTTCTCCCTCCACTCTACTTGCCCACTCTTCTCAGTTTTTCCTTCCTCCCCAACTTCCCTCGTCACCAACTTGAGGTATTCCCTTCTTTTTCCGCTTTCCCTTGGTGCTTGATTAAATCAGGACATCCATTTTTCCCCCCCCAGCTTTTACTTTATCTTACATTCTAGAAGTCACGTCTAAACCCGAAGAGAGAGACTTGGAGAAAGAGAAAGGACCAAAGGAAGCAGCCAAAGGAGCTTAAGAAAGCCACATGGGGAGGAGGAGGTGTAGGAATGGGAGCTCTGTTCTGTGTTTCCTTTAGCAGTTCTCTTTTAAATACGGCTCTTAGTCACAAGTGTGGGTTGTTGCTATGATTCATCAGCGTTGTTTTCTCTGACAAAAGCCAGGAAACATTTTTAGAGAAAACCGAAATGAGGGCTAGATTGCATTTTTGACAAGGCTGACCTTGCAATTTAGCCAGGTAAACAGATGTTTACATTGTAATTAAAGAGCCCTGGACAGAGGTGTTTATCCTCAAATTTGACTTTATAGCTTGTCTTTTGCCATCAACATTGACTACTTTAGATCAAAAAGCATTTTCTTTTTTGGTCTCCGTAGGAAGCTGCAAATAAAAGATTATTGAACCTTAGTTGTATATATGTTTGTTATTAGTTCATTGTCCATGGAGAGATGGAACTCTAGCTATGCCTTCTAGGACAGGGAATAGATATGGAAACTGACAGGAAAATTGCTAATACTTTGGAATGACTACTAGTTTTAGAATGATTAGCCCTGCCCTGCAACCCCCTAGCATGATAGACGTGGAAATCTGTGTAATCAAGGGTGCATACAAAAGCTGGCTCATAGTCAAGCTTATGGAGATGAGTAATTATTTGGAAGAGACTCAACACAGACTGTTTAAATATTGGACTCTATCTCTCACCTTCTTTTTTTTGTCCCTGAGAAACAGAATAGAAAATAAGGTAGAGATCCATGACTGTAAATTAGCAGTTAAGATGGTTATCTTGCTAGGGTGATTTTAAAAGGAGATTACACTTGAGGGAGACAGAGTCAAGACACTAATGCCAAATGTGTCATTTTGACCATTTACTGAAATGCGACTCTTGGGAACTCTGGGCTATCAATTAGTGTAGGATTTGCAGGGATCATTAGCCTAAGAGAGGGACATTTTTTACTGAGAGCGGAGGGGGCAGCTATTCTTGGCTTGTTATGATCTCTGTGAGAGAGTTCTTATTGGTCACAAATCTTTAAAGTCATTGGCTTCCTAAGATATCAAGTATATTTAGTGGTATGCTTTGCAAACTTTTGGACAGGCTATTATCATGGCTTTCTCTGCTCAGCACTTTTGATAAAATATGCTGATGAAAGTAGCCAGATTCTTCTCAGGGGCAATGATCAAGAAGATAAGATTTGGGAGGAAGGAAGAAATTTAGAAAGCTACAGGAGAAAAAGTGATACCTCAGGGTATCAGCCACTGGCAGACGTTATGACTGGGTTTGAAATGTGTTTGACAATGCAAAGGCCAGAGACAGTCAGGCTGTGAAAATAGAAGCCTGGTGCTCTAATGGAGGAAAGGGATTACTGCAATCACTCCAAGTGTGAGTCTGCTCATTTAAGAGATCGCTGTTAGAGAACCCTCAGCCTGGTCTAGGGAAAGACGCACAGTGCTGGGAGTCATCACAGTTGAAGGCTACAGAAGGATTGACACAGTCAGCCTCTGTGAGCTCAGCCTAGCGCCTATCCTTTCTGGGCCATGGCTTCCCAAAGAACAACATCAGAATGTTAATGCCTGCCCTTCTGCCACACATGGGTGTTCTGAAAACAATGCACGTTAAGAGATGGAGACATAATGGGCTAAATGTGAAGTTCTGTGCAGTTTGTATAACTCGTAGCCAACTCCGAACACCAGAAATGTTACAGAAAATGGTGCCAATAAAACCCACAAAGATCAGAAGTCCAAGTAACAAGAGCAATGTGCCAAGTACAAATGGCTTCCTGATGATACTTTCCTTTTCTATAAGCTCAGGCAGTCCTGAGGCTATGTCTTTTAGTATTTTATCAGTTCTATCTATATAGCTCCAGAAGTGATTCTCAAAACTGTTGATCCATGGGTAGGTCAGTCTTAGGTACAAGGACAAAGCTTGGGCGTCATCACCAGGCCATTTCCAAATGGAAAAAGAGAATATCTAAAAGCCCATTCATATGCTACCTTGACATTGCGTTTCTCTCCTGGGAATTGCCTGCCTGTAGAAGTGGATATGCCATCTACTCCTTCATACAATCTAGGAATGGGTACACAGAACAGAATAAACCATATCATGTGACTACACCTCAAGGAAAGAATGAAGCTCCCATTAGATGTTGTCAGTTCATGTCTAGGTGTGATTCTAAGATGGGATTAAGTGTACAAGAGATTTTGAGAGGCATATATGTAAATGATAAAGGCAGGGAATGGGAGTGGGGAGGGGTAGGCATGGACAGTCTCAGACCATGGTGCAAGTCTATCATCTGTGGATGGGCAGAAAGAAAGAAGGAGTATTACATAGGAAAAGCCTTGGATTGCTGTGTAGTCTTTTTTTTTTTTAAGTCTCAGCCAAGCTGATGGGGTGGCTCTGAACAGAGTGTCCATTACAGGAGTCCTTCAGTAAACAGGACTGACCTTGCTCAGTGCTCCCACCATGCTCTGAAGCCTCTGTAAATGCCATGGCAGCTTCAGAAGGGCGGCAGTTGAAGGCTGTCAATCAACTGTGCTCCTCACAGCAGGTTTTCTTGCAGGGAGATCTGAGTAGGGCACCTCCATGACCACTACGGATATTACCAGCGCCACCCATCCTGTACTGCTCAGTCCCATGTTGGCACCCTCACACACTTCTAGTGCCAAGTGTTCTTGCTACATGTCCAGGCCACCTGTTGTTGGTTCAGTTACCCAGTCAACTCAACATTCACCAGATACTTCTAGACACCAAACACTACTGGATTTTTGCTAGATGTCACGTCCCATCCTAACCACTACAGAGATAATAGTATCACATCCTCTGAGGGAATTACTGTGAAATCCCTCATTTTGCAGGTGAAACACAGCCCAAATCAGCCACATAGCTGGAACTTCCATTTGAACCCAGATGAACCTGGGCACCTTGCTCTGTGCTGTGCTTCTGCCTATACGGTTCATGTCTTCCAAGGGCCTCCAGTAGCCCGGGCACTGCTAGGTGCTGGGGATTTTGTGATTATGATGTGGGTTATTGCTCTCAACGAACTCATTCTGGAGGCAGGACTGAGAACTAAATTAAAAAATGATGACACAGCTCAGTGTGGGAAGTACCCAAAGCACTGAGACAAACCAGAGCTCAGTCTTGAAGGATGAGCAGGGATTACCAGCCTGATCAAAGGGAGGCGAGATCGAGGCAGACCAAAGAGCATTTGCCAAATCACAGTGGTGTCAGAGAGAACCCACGTCCCTTTCACCTACTCAGACTTTTTTCTTTCAGTATTATAGTCAAGCTCTGCTGTTTTTAAGATAAGATTGAATTGCCTGGAAAGCTCGTGTTTATTAAAACAGCCATTTAAAACCATTATGTTGCATCAAGATCAGTTACAAGGTGTAGTTCAAGTAATTACTACAAATAATTAAAGCCCTGAAATTTCTGAAGGCTTTACTCTCTCTCTAAATTGAAGTACTTTCAAGGTAATTCCCATTATAGAGCAGTCTGTCACATATTCCAACTATTTTTCACGAGTGGGAGAAAAAGAGATAGAGTTACAACTATTGCTCCAGGAGTTACATACAGTTGGGAGTGTGTCTCCCACTCTCACTCTCTTACTTTAATGTTATCTGTCCTGTGTATATCAGTGGGACAAAATGGTTGAAAATTAGGTATACACGGTCAAAGTCATATATACATAAAACATGCATGTAAAAGTAGAACGATTAAATGGAAGGGCACACAGTCAACACATGATGGTGGTTGTCTCTGAATGAGGGAGAAAGGGCCTAGGACCTTAAATGAGGATGGAGAGGACTTGAACTTGAAACAAGTATATTAATAAATAGCGAGTCTGATTTGGAGTCCATGTTTCTTATTTCTTGTCCTCTTCTTTTTTTTTTTTAGTGTTCCAATATAAAATTGCTTTTGAAAATGTTAATGGAAAAAGAAAAAAGAATGCATGAAGCCCAGATAAATAGGGAATGGAAACAGAATTGAGACTCACAAGACTAGGCCAATTCTGGGAAAATGAGCTAATTCACCTTGTGATTAAAAAGAATAATAATGAATCTACCTATGAGATAAAATGTCATAGAGCTATGAAAAAAAAAGAAATGCAAGTAAAAATTGGTGAAGTCTGAAAAAAGTATACGGCTTAGTTCATTGTGTTGTACCAATGTCAATTTCCTGGTTTTAATAATGAACTATGGTCATGTAAGATGTTATCATTGAGGGAAGCTGAGCAAAGCGTACACAGAAACTCACTGTACTATTGTTGCAACTTTGTGTGGGTCTAATATTATTTCAAAATTAAAAGTTTCAAAATGACAACGATGGGATAAAACGTATCTAACGTATCTCTGTCCTCCCAAAGGATTTTTTGTCATTACTGCACCTTTACTAAAAAGCATGGCTCTCTAATAGTGACAAGTCAGGCAGGATCTTCCAGGACAACCCACAGCCTGCATGGCATGGATTTGCTGTTAGCTGGTGTAGCTTGGAGGAGAGGAACAGACATATTGAAGGCTTTCAGCACCAGCTTTATGGGAGAACCTAGGGTTTTCGTTGCATATAGATGGGAGAGAGGGCTTGCTCGGAAACGGGGCTTTAAGAATGGGTGGGAACAAGACTGGCCCTCGTCTGTTTCAAGGCTTCTTTCATGTGTCTTCCTTCCAGTTAAAATATATATGTATGAAGGGAGAGAGACACATTAATCTCTCTCCATAAAAACGTGTGTATGTATTTATGATATACTAGTCACAAGTAAAGTCTGGGAGCAATATAACACCCTCTTGGGATGGGCAGTGTTAAAGTCTTATCATTGTTACTATTTTATTATGAATTAATTCTTTATTTAAAGTAACAAGCAACTCTTGACAGCCCATATACCAGCAATTAACTGAAAGTGGAGAAAAAGGGTGAGTACTGAAATCAGAACTCCTATAAATGTAGGCTCAGATGTGAGTAAAGCCAAAATTAGCAGAATGTTGATAATTACTGAGGTTGAGTGACGGTTTCATGGGAATGCATTGTAATGTTATTCTTTGTATGTTATTTATGTGTATTTGGCATTTTCTACAGAAAACAAAATGTAAAAAAGAAAAAAATGAGCAATCCTGTATTTTAGTATATTATCAATGGATTATTAGATGTTATACTCTAATTCTTTAAAAAAAAAAAGTAAAATCATGACTCTCATACTGATATAAAAATGATAACATGTTATAGGTTGAATTACATCCCTCCCAAAAGAAATGAGTATGGTGAAGCCCAAAGTCCCAGTACCTGTGAATGTGACCTTGTTTGGAAATAGAAACTTTGCAGATTTTTTTTGTGTGTCTTGGAGTCTCACTCTGTCTCCCAGGCTGGAGTGCAGCGGCACGCTCACAACCACCACAGCCTCCACCCGCTGGGCTCAGGAGATCCTTCCACCTCAGCCTTCCAAGTAGCTGGAACTACAGGAACGTGCCACCACACCCAGCTAATTTTTTGATTTATTGTAGAGATGAGGTCTCGCCAAGTTGCCCAGGCTGGTCTCAAACCCATGGGCTCAGGCAGTCCTCTCACCTCAGCCTCCCAAAGTGCTGGGATTCCAGGTGTGAGCCACCGTGCCTGACCTCTTTGCAGATTTAACTAGGTTAAAAAGAGATCATTAGGATGGACCCTAATTGAATATGGCTGGTGTCCTTACGAGAAGAGAGAATTTTGGACAAGGCACACAGGAAGAATGCCATGTGAAGACCCAGATACACATGCACAGAGGGAAGATGGCCATGTGACTATAGAGGCAGAGGTTGGAATTATGCTGCCACAAACAGAGAAACTGGGGCTACCGCAGCTGGAAGACACACGGAAAAATTCTCCCCTAGATCATTGGTTTAGATTTTCAGCCCCTGGAACTATGAGAGAATAAATTTCTGTTGCTTTAAGCCACTGAGTTTGTGGTATTTTGCTGCAGCAGCCCTGGGAAACAAAAATACATGTTAAAAACAGTATTTAACTTATTAACGTGGAAACAGGTGAGGTGTTCCATCCCATTCAAAGCAGTGAAGAACAAGGATGACTGTCCATAGAGTTAAGGGATTTTGAAACTAATGGGTAAATAGAAACAAAACCAGATTCTTCTGCAGTGGGGCAGGGAAGTCAAGTGAATCGCTACCGGGCAGAACATAATATTCCTGAGTATAGATAGACAAAAATTATTTGGCCATGCTTTCAATTCACCGACAATGTACAGAGTTGTAAAATAACCCCTGTTGCATCTGAATCAGATAACCTTGAGGGGTGTTCTCTAAATCATGGGTTGTTTTCCACAAAACTACAAAAAATTTTTTTCTGTAAGACCAAACAAAACAATTTTAAAACCTTGAAACTGAATGTGCCTTTAAAACTGAAAAAAGAATAGAAAAGTAAGCTTAAAACAGGCTATACTTGCTGAATTGTGATATTTGAGAAAGTTAATCAACTCTGTGTCCTCTTTTCCTCATTGGTAACATGGGAATAATAACTACTAATGCCTGTCCATTAGGTCATGATAAGGGTTAAATGAGATAATGCATACCGAGTACTTGACCATGACAGGCTCTAAGTGTTCAATAAATAATTGTCATCGTTGCTATTATTACTGAGAGTGTGGGAGAAATTAGCCTAGAGAATCCATTGGAGCTTTGTGCGTTATCAAGTGTTATTCAACTTTAGTTTAACCCCACAATTATATGACTAACCCTAATACGGGACTTGTTTTAAGATGAGAGTAAGGTGGAGAGGTTACAAACTAGAGTAGCATGGTGTCTGGGAAAGGCAGGATGAGGAAGAAGGCCTGGAGAGCATAGCACACACGAGTGAGAAGAGGGATGTGGAGAGAGGAGGCAGGCATGAGAGAGGTGGAACCAAAGCCAGTTGATGATTGCTGTGCAATTGTGCTAAGTGCTGACCCTCCTCCAAATCGCTTGCTTGGTAACGATCGCCATGATAGATGTGCAACCCACTAATGACCCAGCTTTTAAGCCTTCCCCACAGTTTTGCAGAATGTCTCTTCAGCAATTCCAGCTATATCATTTGACCTTGGGACCCCACTTCTGAGGGAAGGCAGGAGGAAAAGGGGGCATTCTTCAGATGCACAGGACAAATGGACTGAAGGCAAAACCACGATTGAGTATCTGTGGTGAGGCCAGCCTTGTCTCTCCAGTATATCATTCCAAACAGCACTTCCACCAACAAAAGCAACCACCACCAGTTTGCCTTTCCAGTTACGCTTCAAAGCTATGTTAGTGCTGCTTGCTCTGGGCCTGAAATTGTTCCTTAGATTTTTCTCTCCGAAAGAGTTTACAGACATTGTACAAAGAAATTAATTAAGTAGATTTTCCATTTGCACAGTTTTAATGAATAAATGATGTTCCTATTTGTTGATCTGCTTTCTAATTATAACACAATTCAAACATCTTGGTTTCCTGCATTCTGACAATGTTATTGTTATGTGGTGTTACTGCCGCTCTCACAGTGCAGGTAATATTATTTTTTTAGATAGATGCCAGGTGCAGCATTCCATATTTATTAAAGTGTGATCTGCATATTTTTCTCTTTTCATGTACTGCTTATCTGTACAAGAGCAGAAAGTTAAATATAATGCTCTGCGTTGAAGAACCTGAAAGAGTTTCACAGGCAGCCTGAGGATCTGTGGTCCGGTGAGGATGAAGCTTGGTAGATGCAGTCCATGGCAGACAGGGAGAGGCCTAGGCCAGGAGCCAGCCAGCATGATCAAATCTAGCATCCCCAGGCCACAAACTCTGGCAGGAAGAACTGACAGACTTTTCACAAAGAGACAGATGTGAGCGGCTCAAAGACTAGCAGGTCAGAAGCTCAGGGGACAGCCCAGAAACAAAGGAAGCAGGGCTGTGGACGGGGGATGGAGTCTTTTTTCTTTCCCTGTCCTTGGGTTTTTGAAATGGTTATTCCAGACATCACAGGTGTTTGTTATAGGCAGAGTTCAGAGGTCTGCAGAGGAACCCTTACTGCTGTCTGGACAGAGGTGTCTGGTATCTTTTCTCTGCCATCTCAGGGTACAGGGAAGCATCACTGTGAACTTCTGTTGCTGGCCAGAGGAGAGTTGTGGTCTGTAATCTGTTCTGACCTCAGATAGCCATTTGAGAACCATCCAGTGTAATGACTGATGATAGGCTTCCTGTGATGTGTCACTCATGGGACCAAGTGCTGGGAAGACTTTCCTGTCCTCCAGGAATTTTCAATCTAGACTCCAGACATGGCATTGAGAGACCTCTTCCCATATAAATCACTTGGCTTCCTGGAAGAGGTGTGTTCTTGGCCCGAGGTCAAAATTCTGTGGACATTGCTCCCTGTGACTTGAAATCACACTTCTTTTTTCCTGGGGCACTCCTTATAACTCCAGGGATGATACTCACTGTCTGTGCTTGGTAACCTCTGCTAAAAGGCAATGAGGTAGGGAGGAAGGAGGATTTTAAAGAACAATTCAGCTGGGTGTGGTGGTTCACGCCAATAATCCCAGCACTTTGAGAGGCGGAGATGAGAGGATTGCCTGAGCCCACGGGGTCGAGAGACGAGCCCGGGCAACTTGGCGAGACCTCATTTCTACAATAAATCAAAAAATTAGCCAGGCATGGTGGCGTGTGCCTGTAGTTTCAGCTACTTGGAAGGCTGGGGCAGAAGGATCATCTGAGCCTACCAGCAGGTTGGGGCTGCCGTGGCCGTGAGCGTGCCACTGCACTCCAGCCAAGGCAACAGAGTGAGACTCTGAATCAAAATGAAGAAATGAAGGAAGGAAGGAAGGAAAGAAGGAAGGAAGGAAGGAGGATCCAGAATGTGAACTCTGAATCTTTCCTGCCTTAGTGAGACTCTGACTCAAAATGAAGATAGACAGAAAGAAGGAAGGAAGGAAGGAAGCAAGGAAGGAAAGAAAGATCCAGAATATGACCTCTGAATCTTTCCTGCCTTAGTGAGACTCTGACTCAGAATGAAGACAGAAAGAAAGATCCAGAATGTGAACCCTGAATCTTTCCTGCCTTAGTGAGACTCTGACTCAAAATAAAGACAGAAAGAAAGAAAGAAAGAAAGAAAGAAAGAAAGAAAGAAAGAAAGATCCAGAAGGTGAACCCTGAATCTTTCCTGCCTTAGTTGTGGGATATGAGCAGGTGACTTAACCTCCTTGGCCTCTATATCCTACTGTGTACAATGGAGAGATGCATTTTGGTTCTCTGTGTCGCAGATGTAGCATTTAGATGAGCCAACAGTTGTGAAGCGTAATAAATGGCTGTTCTTGGTGCACAGTTCTGAGGATGGGCAAGGGCACTGCATAGTTGCCCAGGATCTGGGGGACTTTGCCGAAACCTGGCTCTGTGACTTGGTCAGAGCACTTAACCTCTGGCCCTCCGCATCTCATTTGTAAAATGAGAGTTTAGACTAGAAGACCTTTGGCAGGAAGATGCTGTGATCCGCTAATTGCCATGGTCATCCATTGCCAACACGAACTTTGTGGACCTTCTTCTATGTCCCTGGCTTGGCAGTCTTTCTTCTTGTGGATTCCCAAACCTGAGCTTTTGTGTAGTGTCCCCTGTGCGTGCTCATAATCATCCTTTATCCTCACAACTGTAGTTCTTTTGTGTTGACTTTTGATCCTGCATTTTACTTCTCAGGGATTTTGCTACTGTGGGCATGCTCGGTCTATGTTATTTCCTGTTTCTTTTTTGGTAACTTTTTTTGTCTACACTCTTTGACCTCTTGCAAAAAAATGGGGTTGTGGATCTTTCTACCCTTCTTATTGTCTCTTGCTCTGTTGATTAAATTGTACATTGGCCACATAACTTGTTTATTAATGAAGCCACTATTTAAGGGGTAAAATCTAGTGTAATTGGCTTTATTGTTTCTTTTCAACCTCTTCACTAGAGAGAAGGTCATGGATAGGCAGATGTTTCTGTCTTTACAATGGCGACACACAACTTCCGTATCATGCAGTTAAACGCTTCATTGCTACCCTCCTCACACTATGGTTATTTTCCCCTCAGTGGAGCAGATCTTTCTTCATTGGAAGGCCGTCAACAATGTGCTTCAAGCACAAGAAGTACTCTTGGTAGCCATGAAGTGTACCAGTTACTAGAGTTTAGCAGAAATAAAAACTATGCCCCTTCTTTGAAAAGTTTACTGAATTTGATGTGTTATGTGATACGGGTATTTTGAGAGGCCTACCCCAGTCCAAGAGTGCAAAGGAGGTTTGAATCCAGTCTAATTGAGAGCTAGAAGTTTGGGGTTTCTAGAAGGGAAGTTACAGGCTATTGACCTTTAACTTAGTATAAGGATAAACTTTGAAATTATCAGAATCACTCAAAGATAGAAGTAGCTGTTTCAGAAAGGGGTGAGTTTCCTGTCAAAGGAGGTAATAAAATATTTGATGGGAACATTTTGATAAGAGTTATGAACCGGAAGTGAATTAGCGAGGTGATCTTTAAAATCTCCTTGAATTTCTGAGACTGAGACTCCCTGGACTAGCAGGTAATGGAAAATTTGCTCAAGGTCCCATTAATTAATGGGATGCTTGTTAAGCAGAGAGCAGTGGGAAGGAGCTCACAGGCATTGGGACAGAAGGAGTTAGGAGCTTACACTCAGGCTGTTACTTTCAGGCTTTTACACTCAGGTGTAGGACCATACACACAGGAGGTCACAGGATGGAGTTTGGAACAGCCAGGACCTCTGCCTCAATGTTTTCTAGGTTTCCTAGCCATTCAGAGAAACTGGGGCTTTTCTACTATATTTCCATTCATTATTATAAATGCTGATCTTGGACCAAATACATAGCCTCTCTGTGCTCAATTTCCTCATCTGCTAAATGGAGATGATTATAATGGCACTCACCTCATCAAATCATTATGAAGACCACACATGCTAATATATATAAAACCTATGGAGGCTGGGCTCAGTGGCTCAGCCTGTAATCCCGTGCTTTGGGAAGCCAAGGTGAGTGGATTGCCTGAGCTTGCGGGTTCGAGACCCGCCTGGGCAACTTGGCAAGACCTCATCTCTACAATAAATCAAAAAATCAGCCGGGCGTGGTAGCGCGCGCCTGTAGTTCCAGCTACTTGGAAGGCTGAGGCGGAAGGATCGCTGGAGCCCAGCAGGTCGAGG
>CAUYQG010021717.1:0-45216 GCA_963574415.1 Tarsius wallacei
CCTGTAGTTCCGGCTACTCGGAAGGCTGAGGCGGAAGGATCGCCGGAGCCCAGCAGGTCGAGGCTGCGGTGGCCGGGAGCGGCCACTGCACTCCAGTCTGGGCGACAGAGTGAGACTCCAGCTCAAAAAAAAAAAAAAAAAAAAAAGAATAAAATATGGGAATGGGGCAGGGAAAATTTTGCAAAGAACAATCTCTTGGCTCATTATCTGATTTCAGCTAACAAAGCATACAATTACATGGAACTCATAGCTAGGGAGTTTCAAACAGCCAGCAAGAATGGTCAGCAGGAACAGCTCAAGGAAACAAAGCTGTGGGCCTGTGGTCATTGGAACGATATAACAATCATACGTATACATTGGGGGATAATTTTTAGGTCAGACAGGCAGATAAAATGGAGGATTTTAACAACATGGAGTTACTTAGGTCAAGCAAGTTCTTGCAATTATTTTATATATTTCATTAGTTATTTCAATACAGTAACACTATATATTACTCAGAGTTCTCCAGAGAAGCAAAGTCAATAGTCTACGTGTGTGTGTGTGTTTAATTTGAGGAAATATGGAGGTTTGGCAAGTCCAGCATCCAGGTAAGTTAGTCTCTTTCCTATTCAGGTCAGATCTTCAATGGATTTGATGGATCCTACCCACATTATTAGAGAATATTCTGCTTTATTCAAAGTCTCCTAATTCAAATGTTAAGCTCAGATGAACTCAGGCACATTTAGGGTGGTATAGCTATAAATGTAAACCATGTATGGCCAAGGGCAAATAGGAATTAAACCCATGAGCAGGGTATTAATGCAATGTAATCAGCTGAGCTAACTAGAAACCCAAACCTCACCTGCATGTAATTTACTCATGTAGCAAATCCTCACATGTACCCCGCAATTTTAAAGTTGAAAAAAGGAAAACAATTCTCTTATCGAATTTAACGTTAAATTATATTATACTCACCGAAAGATTTTTAATAATAATTTTTATGGAAAGCAAAAATGTTTTCTGTATTATTAATAAATACTATAAAATTTAGATTTAATTTAAAATATTAATCCTATCTTTAAAAATATCTTAGCTGGGCTTGGTGGCTCAGCCTGTAATCCCACTCCTTGGGAGACTGATGTGAGTGGATTGCCTGAGCCCGCGGGTTCGAGACCCGCCTGGGCAACTTGGTGAGACCTCATCTATACAATAAATGAAAAAATTAGCTGGGTGTGGTAGTGCGCGCCTGTAGTTCCAGCTACTCGGAAGGCTGAGGCAGAAGGATCACCGGAGCCCAGCAGGTCGAGGCTGCAGTGGCTGAGAGTGGCCACTGCACTCCAGTTTGGGCGACGGAGTGGGACTCCCACTCAAAAAAATAAAAATAAAAATAAAAATATCTTCACAGAAGCATCTTAAACAATATTTGACCAAATATCTGGTACCATAGCTTAGTCAAATTAAAATCATAAAATTAACCATCACACATTATGAGGTATGTGATTTTATTATTTCAATGCATTTATTTTTTAATTCATAAATTTAATTGGACATATTTATTTGATGTTTTGATACATATATCGCATAATGATCAAATTAGGTAGTTAGCATATCTGTCACCTCATGAATTTTTTTTTTGTAGTGAGAATACACTCTCCTCCAGCTATTTTATAATGTACAATACTTTACTGTTAACCACAGTTATTCTATTGTTCAACACACCAGAATTTATTCCTCTTATCTAATTGTAACTTTGTACCTGTTAACCAGCATCTCCCTTAACCCCCAACCTCTCTTCCCTCCCCTGTCTCTAATCACCACTGTTCTATTTTCTGGCTGTATAACATCTAGTTTTTGGTTTTTTTTTTTTATTTCACATATGAATGAAATCATGCAGGATTTCTCTTTTTGTGTTTTTCTTATTTCACTTAACATGGTGTCCTCTAGGTTCAGCCATGACAGGATTTCATTATTTTTATGGCTATATAGTATTCACATCACATACATATATACACATCATAAGAGAGAATTCTGCTTTATTCAACATCTATTAATTCAAATGTTAATGAGATCAGGAACATTCATGGTAGCATGGCAAAGACATAAAGCATGCATGGACAAGGACAAATAGGATATATATATGTATGTGTGTGTGTACGTACACACACACACATACATATATATATACACTTCTATTTTATTTATCCCTTCATCCATTGTTGGACACTCAGGTACTCAGATTGATTCCATATTTTGGTTATTGTGAATAGTTCTGCAATAAATATAAGAGTGCAGATGTCTCTTCAAAATATCGATTCATTTATTTTGAATATATACCTACTAGGGGGACTGAATCATATAGAAATTCTATTTTTATAATTATTTTTTTAAATCAGAGCCTCACTCTGTCACTCAGACTGAAGTGCAATGTGTGATCACAGCTCACCCTAGTTTTGACCTCCTGGGCTCAGATGATCCTTCCGCCTTAGACTCCCAAGTAGCTGGGACTACAAGTGCGCACCACCATGCCTGACAAATTTTTTTTTGTAGAAATGAGGTCATACTATGTTGCCCAGGCTGGTTTCAAGCTCCTAGACAAAAGCAATCCTCCCACCTTGGCCTTCCAGAGTGCTGAGAGTATAGGCATGAACCGCCATAAGTGGTCTGTTTTTAATTTTTTGAGGAACCTACATACTGTTTTCTTTAATGACTCTGCTAGTTTACAATAACACCAACAGTGTTTAAAGGACTCTCTTTTGTCCCACGTTCTTGCCAACACTTATTTCATTCTGTCTGTTTATAATAGCCATTCTAACTGTAGTAAGGTAGTATCTCATTGTGATTTGTGTTTCCCCAATGATCAGTGATGTTGAGCCATTTGTATGCTTTCTTTTGATAAAAATCTATTGAGACTTTTGTCCATTTTTAAATTGTGGTTTTTTATTGCTGAGTTGTGTAAGTTCCTTACATATTCTGTATATTAACCCCATTGTCAGATGCATAGTTTGCAAATATTTTATATTATTCTGTAGGTGTTTTCTTCACTGTCTTGTTTCTTTACCTGTGTAAAAGCTTTGTAGTTTGGTATAATCCTTTTTGTCTGTTTTTGCTTTAGTTTCCTGTGCTTTTGCAGTATTACTTTAAAAAAAAATCCTTGCCCAGTCTATATTGTGAAGCAATTCTCTTATTTTTTTTTAAGTAGCTTCATAGTTTGGGGTTTTAAACAAACATATTTAACCCATTTTGAGTTGATTTTTGTATAGGGTAAGAGAAAATCTAGTCTCATTTATCCGCATGTAGATATCTAATTTTCCCATTATCATTTATTGGAGAGATTGTCTTTTACCCATGTGTGTTCCTGTCACATTTTAAGACAGGAAAAAACTATTAAAATTGTGATACTCAGTATATACCAATAAAAAAGATGAATACAAGTCACCTTTGACTTCAGCAATTGCAAGAGTTTCTCAAAGTGGTTACCATCAGCACCCAGACACTCCTGAGTATGGAGAACTAAAGTTAGCAATAGATAACATCTCTTAAAATGTTTATATTTTTGGCATCCCCATTATTTTTTGAGATAGGATTCCACTGCCCAGACTAGAGTATAGTGCCCCTGTTATAGTTGCTGCAGTCTCACACTCCTGGACTCAAGTGATTCTTCAGCCTCAGATATCTGAATAGCTAGAACTACAGGCACATGCCACCACACCAGAACAATTTTTTAAATTTTAATTTCTTCCTCTTTTTTGTGTAGACAAGGTCTCACTATGTATCTTTTTTTTTTTAAGAGAGAGACAAGGTTTCACTTGTCTAAAGTAATCCTCCTGTCTCAGCCTCCCATACTGAGATCACAGGCATGAACCACTGTGCACAGCCTACCATTTTAATTCTTCCAATTTGTGAAAACATTATACTTTCCATGTATTTGTGTCCTCTTCAATTTCTTTTATCAATGTGTTATAGTTTTCAGAGTAAAGATATTTCACCTAAAAATGTAAAATTCATTTTTAGGTATCTTATTTTTTGTAGCCACTGTAAATAAAATTGTTTTCATGATTTAATTTTCATATAACCACTATTAGCATATAGAAATGCTATTGATTTTTGTTTTGTTTTGTTTTGTTTTTGGGGTCTTACAATTTTCCTGAATTTGTTAGTCCTAACAATTTTTAGTAGAAAAAAATTTGTTTTCTTTATATAAGATCATGTCATCTGCAAACAAGGACAATTTGACTTACTCCTATCCGATTTAGATGTCTTGTATGTCTTTCTCTTGCTTAATTGCTCTAGCTAAGACTTCCAGAACCATATTGAAAGGAAGGAATGAAAGTGGGTATCCTTGCTTTGTTCTTGATTTTAGAAGAAAAACTCTCAGCTTTTCTCCATTTAAGATGATGATAACTGTGGGTTTGTCATACATAGGCTCTATTGTATTGAGGTACATATCTTCCATGCTTAAATATGCTAAAATTTTTCATTATGATGGGATATTAAATTTTGTCAATTTTTTGCATCTGCTGAAATTATCATATAGGTTTTTCCTTTCTTTCTGTTATTTTTAAATATTATATTTCTGGATTTGTGTATGCTAAACCATCCTTACATCCCTGGAATGACTCCCACTTGATCATAGTGAATTATCTTTCTAATATGCTGTTAAATTCACTTTGCTAGCATCTTTTTAAGAATTTGTGCATCTATGTTCTTCAGGGATATTTGTTTATAGTTTTCATTCTTGTTGTGTCCTTGTCTGGGTTTGGAGTCATGTTACTATTGAACTCATAAAATGAATTTGAAAGTTTTCCCTCCTCTTTAATTATCTAGAATAGTTTGAAAGGAATTGATATTGGTTCTTTTTAATTTTTTATTTTTATTTATTTATTTATTTATTTATTTATTTTTGAGTTGGAGTCTCACTCTGTCGCCCAGACTGGAGTGCAGTGGCTGCTCCTGGCCACCGCAGCCTCGACCTGCTGGGCTCCGGCGATCCTTCCGCCTCAGCCTTCCAAGTAGCTGGAACTACAGACGTGCGCTACCACGCCCGGCTAATTTTTGATTATTGTAGGGATGAGGTCTCGCCAAGTTGCCCAGGCGGGTCTCGAACCCGCGGGCTCAGGCAATCCACTCACCTCAGCCTCCCAAGGCGCGGGATTACAGGCTGAGCCACCAAGCCCGGCTTGATATTGGTTCTTTTTTAAATGGTTGGTAGAATTCATCAGCTCCTGAGCTTTTCTTTGGTGGAAGACGTTTTATCACTGATTCAATTTCTTCACTCATTATTGGTCTGTTCAGATTTCTATTTTTTCATAATTTAATATTGGTAGATTATATGTGTACAGGAATTTATCGATTTCTTATATGTTATCAAATTTGATGGTGTATAGTTGTTCATAACAGTCTCATATGTATGTATGTATGCATGTATGTATGTATATGTTTATTTATTTAGAGTCAGAGTCTCACTCTTTCGCCCAGGCTGGAGTGCAGTGGCATGATCGCAGCTCACTGCAACCTCAACTTCCTGGGCTCAGGCAATCCCTCCACCTCAAGCTCCTGAGTAGCTGGGACTACTGGCAAGCATTACTATGCCCAGCTAATTCAATTCTGTTGTTTTTGTTTAGATCAGGCCTTATTATGTGCCCAGGCTTGAACAGTCTTTTATGATCCCTGTATTTCTTTGATATCAGTTGCAATGTCTCCCTTTTTCTCTCCAATTTTATTTACTTGAATCCCTTCTTTTTTTCTCTAGTCTAGGTAAAGGTTTCCTGAATGTTTTTATCTTTTCAAAGAACAATTCTATATTTCATTATTACACCATTAAAGGAGGTGAAATCAAGACTTGGAAAGTTTACGTTGCTAGTCCAGAAGGCTCACAGCACAATGTTGAATATATGATTTCACCCTATGTCTGACTTTTTGGAGTCTAAATTTTTAATGACAATTTTATAATGCATGATTTATATATTATGTATTATGGTTATAGGTAATAACCATTTTATAATGTATAATTTATAATAAGATAAAACACACTCTAAGTTTGTATAGTTTGGATCCCTTTAGTAAGGTAATACCTTTTTTTTCCCAGAAAGTAAAGCCACAGTACAAAGAATATCCTGTCATTTGTTAGTACAGAGGAACGAAAATATCTAAATAAAAACAAACCAGCACCCTTTTCCTATTTTTTTCTTAGTTGACATGGTCTCAGGCAACAGTGGTTGGTTCTCTTTAGTAATTGTAGCCCAAGCTTTCTTCCCTTGGAGTTAAAATTTTTCCTTTAGCACCATTAAACTCATCTCAGATTGGATTTACTCACTTCTCTCTTATGTATTTTATTTTCCCAGAGGATAACCAGGAGGCTCAAGACTTGCAGCAACCACAACTCCCACTGCAGCAACCACCAATCTCAGTGCCAGTTTATGAGTATGGTAGCATTTCTCCCATCAAAAAAAAAAAAAAAATTAATAGTCTCATAAAATGACAAACATTCCATCTTGAAAAACATTGTTACTATGAACTATATGCCATAACAGAGATTTATTTGGGAAAAAAATTAAGTATAAAAGAAATAAGGTAGGACAAAAGAAAAAGAGCAAGGTTTGCATCAATCTATGCCACTTTTCTAAATTGTGGGACCTGTGACCTTAATGATATTTCAGATTAATCTCACTCATGATGAGCAACAAAATCACTCATATCCTGGAAGGAAGGAATCCACATCTAATATAATTTGTCTCCCTTTTTATAAGATGAGAATAAAACAAACTGTATTTTTGAAATATTATCAAGCCTGCTACAGTGACTCCACCAATCTTTACACTTTCCTGAGGACTATATCTTCCTTTTACTATTTTTCTTTTTTGTATATGTAAAACTTCCATTTTTTTCCTTCTCTTTTTTGCCCCTCTACATTCTTGACACTTCATTGTTGAATTAGGTGGTAACCTTGTTTAGGGATACTGCTGGTCTTAGCTCATTTTCTGTTGCTTTAACAGAATACCCCCAACTAGGTAATTTATAAAGAAAATAAATTTATTTCTTACAATATTCAGGCTGAGAAGTCCAAGGTCAAGGGGCCACATCTTTGTGATAGCCCTTTTGCTGGTGGGGACTGAGCATAGCGCATCACTTGGTGAGGAGCTGAGTATGCAAAAGTGCTCACATGCTTGCTCAAGTCTCTCTTCCTTTTCTAATAAAGCCACCAGTCCCACTCCCATAACCCATTAATATATTCTCCCATGAATGAATGAATGAATTCATGAGTGCAGAGGCCTCATGGTCCAATCACCTCTTAAAGGCCCCCACCTTTCAATATTGCCAACTTGGTTATTAAGTCTTCAAAATGTGACAGTTGGGAGACACATGTAAGCCACAAAACCACCTTAACTCTTGTAGCAATGTGATCTACATGGCAGCTAGAACTGCTCTAGAGTGAATTCATGACCATATCTGAAATTTTATGCTCCAGCAAAATTTTAAGCCTTCTAGGTACTGAATTCTCTGGAATTACTTAAATATATTAATTATTTCTTCCAGCATGAGAACCCCTCTACCGATTTATACTGAATAATTCATTTTGTCTTCCCATTTCTTCTTATCTAACCATTGCTCTTAGTTTTTTCATAGGCTTCAACAGATCTAAGTTTTCATAATCTTACACTTGAGGCTACTCTTGTTTACTCTAAGTAAAAAGAGAGAGAGAGAGAGAGAGAGAGAGAGAGAGAGAGAGAAGAACTCTTTCAGAAAGGAACAACATTTCAGAGTTGCCTTTATTTCATTAACTTTTAGTAAGAAAGTACATTTAAAGAGAACATGCTCATCTCTCTTTAGCTTTATCCTTTTTAAAGATCTACCTCCTGGTACTGTTGTCCCATAACCCAATCAATTCATAACAACATTCCTCCAGTTTTGCAATAAAGTAGGTGATAAGGTAGAGAGACAGACAGAAACCAAGGGCTTTCTAAATTCCTCCACTGGATAATACCAATGTTAAGCCCATAAATCATTGCAAGTTGAGAGCTTTTCCAAGATTCATAGAAGAGCTCAATCAGGCCCCTTACTCACTGTCATAAAATAGCTTACTTTCCAAATTTTCAGCATCTTCACCTCCATCTTTTAGAAAATGACCTGTTCTCTCTAAAATAAGGTGAATTATCCCACTGGAAATATCTTTGACTCATATGTAGGAAAGGTAATATAGGGTTTAGTCCATGCACTTTAGATTCAAATTCTGGCATTGCTAGTTATGAGCTATGGTGTCCATGAGATGCACCAACTTGGATTTTCTCCAGGAGAACTTGCAGATACCATGTTTTCCCAAACTGCTCAAGTCAGTGGTTGAGTATGGCAGGGATGCTGGTGCCTACCCATCTCTGCTTGATACTGGACTAGTCTTGAGGCAGGAACCCTTCCCCCAAGTCTAATAAGAGGACAGAGTAGGGGCCCCCTTAGTACAGTTAGATAAAAACCATCTCAAATAATGAAAGAGTTCTTCTAGCACCATAAGATAAGAACTTTCTAGCAAGATTCATATTAGAAAGGAATGTAGCCCCAATCTGTAGTGCGCATGTGTAATTCTGCTGTAACCTTGAGCTGTGAAATACCCAATTAGCCTGTTTGTTACTAATATGTTAGCCTTATTGGGGAACAAGAAAGCTAAAATTGTATACAAGGCAATGCCCCCCTGCGCTCAGGGCTCAACCTTTAGATGTGAATCCCCTGAGCCGATCCCTGCACAAATAAAACTGCTTCCTGGCCTCGGTGTCCTGACTCTCTCTGTAAAATCCTGCCACAGTCTTATGAACAATTTTGACTCAGGACCACTTCATCAACTTGGCCAAGACTTTTCCAATGCCACTTCCCTGCTTAATTCCATTCCTTCCTCTTCTGTCCTTCACAGGAATCTCTACCAGTAAACTTCTTCAACATCTAATTCTATCTTGGCATCTGCTTATTCAAGAACCCAAATGGACACACTAGCTATATAAACTTTCAAGTTAATTAAACTTTCATTTTTTAACACAGAAAGGAGTTGAAGATAATAATAAAAAACAAATATAAATTTTGGATATCAAATGTAAAAATGAATCTATGCATGCAATGATAACAAAATGAACACAAGACATCTCCTTTACAGAGCCACAGTCACCACATTCTTCTTATGTCCTCTTCCTCCTTCTCTTTTTACTGTTTCACTTCTTCCTATTTTTTTGTTCTATTTATCATAATCATATGTGGAGAATACAAAGTTGTAGGAAATAGTGGAGTTCCAAATAGTACAGTGTGGGGGATCCAGAAGAATGTTTAGAAAACATAATGAGTTATATTTAGTTATAAAAGTAATAATGACAGATAAATCAATTTATTGAACATTTGCTATAACCCAAATTGTAGTGAGGTCCATAAAAGTATTGTCATTATTTAATTTTCACAACAACCTATGATGTGAGAATTTGTATCTTCATTTTAGAAAGGCAGAGACAAAATAAGAGAAGTTAGGTAAGTTCTACATGAACATACAGCAGTGAGAAGACAAGACACAATTTGAATCTATGTTTTGCTTACTTTTATGCCTATGCCTTTTATATATGTATAAGCAATCATTGAGGATAAAAGTAGACAAAAGACAACTTAAGAAGAAAAACAAAGGTCATCAGAGCATGATATGAAGAAGGAGAAAGAAAGAAAACAGATAGGAATTTATTATAGGCGAATACAAAAGATATGGTCAGAGGTGGGAGAAGTCAAAGAGAGAAAGGTTCATTGTGGTCAAAACTGTCTCCATTTTATCTGGGAATAAATTCTTGAGTGTTTCCGGATCATTTCTCAAATTCTAGTGAAATGATTAGGGCACTTGGATGGTTAGGAGATAAATTAGTACTATCTTTCCTTTCTTTCTTCTGACCTATAGATTGTTGCTACCTAATGTTGTCCTGAAGGAGGTCAGGATATGACATTGACAACAAGATGACTTCCTTACCAGCCATTATGGGTAATAAAAAAGAGCTTTGAAAAGGAGAAATTTAGTCTAACAGAAGACAAAATATAGGAAACACATCCAACCTAAGGAGCTTAATATTTATTAAAATTCAATAACCTCTAAATATATCTTTAAGGATGCTTCAGAGTCAGCTTGAACTAAAAGACAGTGCCAAAAATCTTCTTTTTAAAATAATAACATTTTAACATAAAGTGTCTTCCATGTTATCAACACGGTGTTGTGTCTTTCCCACATGGATGCTTTCATGGTGCCTGCATCATTGGCTTTTAAAGTTCTCTCAAAGCAGGAAGTCTTACATAAAGACCAGGTTATAAATCACATAGAAGTGGAAGTAGCTCCTGCTTTCCTCTGGCTTCCCTGCATGACCTATGAGACATGTACTCAGGATCTCTGGGATTTACATAATATGGTGGGGAATTACTGTCTTTAGTTTATCATCACAGAAACTATTGGCAGTGACCATGTGATTAATAGCTTAAGAGATCATAAATCCCACATGACATATTTGAATATAAATCCATAATTTCAAACTCTAAACCCCAAGGGAGAACAAGTCAAAGTTGCCAGCTTCAAATGAAATATTTAGGGGTCAAGGGTAAGACTGGTAAAAATGGAAAGTTGAAGAATCCTGCAATCCATGCTGATCAGGAAAATATGGGATAGCGAAGCTGGCACTGGCCTCAGGATCCTCTTTCATGTCCGTTGCAACTAATTCCACAAAAGAACGCAAGAAAGCAACACTTAATCAAGTAAGTTATCAAAGTTGCTGTATTAGAAAAATCTTTTTTAGAGTCATTTCCCATAGTGCAGTCAGCATAATTTTTTGTGCTTGTTGCATTTTCTACATATACATGTCTCTCCATACAGTATGTTGCTTTTGACCCTTAATCATAACTAGAAAAATGTCTAAAGTTCTCCAACTTCCTATGAGTTTGACACACCTCCTCATTTATTTTTTTCCTCCTGCTCCCCTTCATAACTTACGTCACTGATAAATTGTGACTCTGTTGGCCTTGAACTGACCTTTTTAGAAGCCACTGTTCATCAAATGAAACAAAGTAATAAATGGCCAAAAATGGACCATCCCCATCTACAGTAACTTTTTTTTGTTTTTTTATCTTATATTGGTGTGGCTGCTTATTTTCATATTCTTCCCTAACTTGATCGTGTGCCTCCAGAGGACAGGGGCCTCATTTTTATCTGTCACTATTTATCTATCATTGGCTCCCCAAACCTCCAGTCTAGAATATAAATTCCATGAAGGTGGGGACACCTTGCCTTGTTCTTTTTTTTTTTTCCACTCCTAGCTCCTAGTATGTTGTCTGCAAATGTCCAATGTTCAATGAATAAGTGATAAGGCACTGTTTCTGGAGCTGTTGTTCATGTTCCTTATACTAATTTAGAAAACCAATCGCAGAAGATCAATTTGTCTACCATTTTTTAAATTACATTTCTGTGTACTCCTCTATAAAGCTACTTTCTTTGTTTCTGAAAAAAATTTCTGATATGTTTTATTTTAATCGTCCAAATATGAAGCGAAACCTTATCAACTTCCTCTCATAATATTCAGTGTGTGTGATCCTTCTATGTTTAATTCATGTTGATGTTTTATAGGCTCTCAGCCAAGAGCTGAAATTCAAACTACTGGGATCAAAAATCCCTTAAAGAATATTATGACAGACTAGCAGTAGCAATGATGTTCATACACCATGAAACTAATTTCATTACTTCTTCCCTACGCAGGCTTTCTGATGTTATCTTCATATTTGGGTAGATGTAAAAAATAGGATTACTTGTCTTTCTTTTCCTCCTCCCAAGTCCCACAGTCCTGTGAATTACTTCAAGCAGACACTCATCTTATTTTAATGGAGACCATGGGTTGGAGTATTTAATAACTGGCCCATCAGTGAAGGAGCCTCTGATACCTTTAACAAAGGCTAGATGCAAAGGCAAAATCTAATTCTCTGTAAATTTTTTCTAATTAGCATTTAAGGTATCTATTGTCTTATAGTTTTGTTTTCCTGAATTTACACATAGGTTTGTTGTTGTTGTTATTATTATTATTAGTGTAAATAAACTATTTATCTCATTTTATCTCAGTATCTGACCAGTGGAAACAGATGCGTATTCTACTTTTTTCACTGAAATTTCATTCCACACTATTTTACAGGCACGTTACACTTTTCCTAATTGTATTCTTCCTAAGGGCTTTATTACCACAATACGTTTGGAGTGAAGAGTGCCTACTGCTTGCTAGTTATTCCTCTAAAAATTGGTTGTAGCTCCTGTAATTAATAATATTTGCAAGAAACAGCAAAATGAGGTTATGCCTATTGGTAGATTTTAGGGCTTAGGAGGTAAGGCAGATATTTCAGGTATCAAACAGTTGTTTAGAAATGGAGATGTCATTCATTAGTGTGTTAATCAGCATAAACAGCTTCATTATTGTATGAGCCTCAGGACAAAATCAGAAACTTTACTTACCATAAGATGTTGCCTTATTGGCTGTTAAATATGAAAGATGAGTTGTACAAAGGATTCTGCTCTTTGCAAGGGTTCTGTCTGTTTATTTGGGCAAGAATTTAATGCAATTTTGCATTCTTCTTGTAAATTACTTTACTAATGCTATTTTAGATTCGTCTTATTGTGGATACATGCAAAGCTTTTTTAAAAAAATCTGTTTGAAAAACAGACATCAGGCAGATAATTATTTTTAAGTTTGTAAATATTTTCTTGGAAATTTTTGTTTATTCCATTTTCCAGGACATAACCAGCAGCTTTAAGGGAACTAAACTCATTTTCTTGTCACTCCTGATAAAACTTCTTATCTTTTCTTTCTTTTCTTTTTTCTTTCTTTCTTTTTTTTGGAGGAAGGACTGGGACAATATTTTATCCTAGGTAACAAAGAACAGAGACAGAGAATTATTCATAGTTTAAATGTGAAATGCTTTCAAAGAGAAAACATGCTTAGTCTTAACCAAACAGTTCCATTTCCATGATAATTCCTTGGCCCTATGCATCAGCTGGGATGTGAAGAAGGTACTTGAGTGACAAAGCTATTGACAATTAGTTGATAAATTTCAACAAGTATTACCTTGGTAGATAATACAATGAGTTTGCCAATAAACTTAATTTTCTGAAACTTTGGTTTGAAATGTATTTACAGATGACATTTTTAAAACTATGATGGAAAAATAAATTAATTACTTGGTTATTTGTTTCCTGTTTTATATGACTGCAGAGCCACAAAATCAGAGTGGAAGCCTCATGCCAGTAAGGGCTTATCTATCTGGTTCACCTCTTGGCATTACCTTAGGATCTCATGGCAATTCACCCAGGGAAGGCCCTCAGTGAACATGAATGAATGACTGAAGGAAAGCATAACATGAACTTCAAAGTACTCCCCAGCTGCCTGGTGTGCTATGGTTAAATACATTGCTAAATCTCAGAGTTCATTGCATCCTTGGAGATGTCCTTCAACATCCAGCTGCTGAATGATGGTGTCATCCCTTTCTGTATTGCAAGGAAACCATGCAAAGATAACATTGCCAAAATCATCTTGAAAAAAACTTTAGAATTTGACTTACTTTTATAATGTCTATGGATTTCAAAATGAATACATATTTTTTCTGCAATAGAAACCGGTGATTGTAACAGACCTGTAAGGAAGGCATTAACTAGCATGGCAGACTCTGACTGGCATTTTGCCCTTTGGTCCTCAATGTTCTCATATACAAAACGAGGCAGTGGCCAACCGGATTCTTAACATTCCTTCTAGATACAATATTCTATGATTCTATTATCAAAATTTGACAAGTTCTATTTTACCTCCTATACCCTTCAACAAATTGCAAAGGACCACGCAAACGGAAATTAAAGAAAACAAATCAGCTGTATAAGTCAAGGGCACCCAGGCACCCAAAGAGTATTAAAAAACAAGCTAACAAAACAGAAACAAAAAACCCTAAGTGAGTAGATATGTATATGAGAAAGTATGGATTATCTTCCTTAGTGCACACTGTTGTTTTATCACAAAAGATTTCCACTGTATGAAATACATACATGTAAATAAAAATCTGTATATGCCCAGAGCTGGAGATAATGATAGTGACTAACTAAATAACATTTTTCCTAGATGATCATTTATTGTCTATTAGACTGTTAGATTGCTTTAAAAAAGTAAACAAAAACAGAAAAACTTGAAAATTCCTTTTCAAGTAAGTAATTTTAAATTATAAATTTAAATTACTTATTGTGGGGGCACAAAGCTGTTGTCATTGTTGTTGTTTTCAATATCAGATAAACCAGGGACTTGGCAAAGATATTTCTGCTTAATCAAAATTTAACTTGCATTTTTATTAAAAATAACAATTTAGGGGAGTGATATGTGTTTCCTGCCAGCATTCAGAAAATAGAGATGGTCAAAGAAACTATAAATAGAGTAATTTGTTATTCCACCTTCTAGCCATGAATAACAATATTTTAACACTTAACTCGCTTGTATATATTGGTAGATTATGATTTATGAATTTTCTCTTAATTATAATTAAATAGGTTTCTAACAAATCTGCTTTGCTATTTTTCCTCTTGATTTTCCTATTAGAGCCTCAGTTGAATGTCTAAATACATTTTATCTAATTTTCTTTCACTGGAAGGTGGTCAGTGGGAATTTTAGAAATTGTAGAGAAGGCCTCAGCTTAGTTTGTTTTCTAGCAGACACATATATTGGACCTGGTCTTTAGCTTTTCTTTGTATGACTGTGTTAATGCATATAGTCAGAGGCGAATCCTACTCCTGATAATGTTAACATGGAATTTCGAAACATTTTCTGTCCACATTAATACAATTAGAAATTAATAACAAAAATAAGTTTTAAAAATCCAAATGAAAGGACAAAATGCCAAAACGGAATAAGTTAATGAAAGAATTGTTAGAATTGTTGTGCTCCCAGAGGGGGCAGTACGACCGGAGCCAGTGTGCTGGAGCCAGTGTGCTGGAGGTATGCACTGGTAACCAGAGATCCGAGTAACACAAAGATTTGCAACACATCAAGAGATGAAAAAAGAAAAGATTTATATAAGAAAAGATCATTTCCCACAGACAGGAAGAGGGCTGGCACTCTAAGATGAGTGTGGTCTTGAAGGTTGGTGAACTGGATATATTTAAAGCTCTTGGAGAGGAATTTGGGTCAAGGAGAATGTTTTAAGTTGCACTTTTTGATGTAGATAACAGAAATCACAAGTCTTGTGTCTTGACATCATCAGGCCCCTGTATCTGATGACTCCAGGTGGTGGACTGGAGGCTGGTTACAGTAAACTATTAACAATACATCAAGGCCAGAAGCACAGATGCCTAACCGGGGGAATGCTTTGTAGAACTTGAGGAAGACAGGGGGTCTGCTTTATGATTACAGTGGTCAGATACTGACCATGTTTGAGAGATTTGGGCTTCTGAAAAGACAAAGTCAGCGAAGTTAATCTTTATCTAAAGTATGCATTCCTCCAGGACACAACTTTTACTTTCTCATTTCAGTATCAAGATTTAGAAAAAAACAAAGTGGCTTCTCGCTTTCAGTCCATCGTTTCAATAATCTTAGCCAAGGAGCAGCCATTTGAACATTGCTTAGCTTTATCGTGTTTTTCTAGCAGTTTGCTTTAATTTACCCTCTAGTCATTAGCCAAGTACAAAACCATTTTCCCAGAGATAGCTATTGATAATTTATGGCACCCTTCCCAAAGCTTATTTTATACTGTTTACTTTTCTACTCCCTTTGTCTTTTAGCCATAAAGAACCAGGATGAGCTTATGGCACATACAGACTCCATCACCATGGAACAGTTATATGATGAAACTACCAATCTGCCGGCCCCTTCATGATGACTTAAAGCAGACTACCACCCAGTAACCTTAATGATCTACTCACACACAAAAGGAAAGGTTTAAAAAGCATTCGACCTCAAACCGCAACTGCCATGCTTCTTTGTAAGCTCTGGCTCCCTCTCCTAATTTGGGGGAAGTGGATCCCCCTTTTCTCTCTCTCTCCAACCTACTTTCTAATTAAATCATATTTTCCAATCTAATTTCTGTGCAATTCTTTGCATCGTACCTGTGCCACCGACTCAGCACACCAGCCCATTGACTTAACAATCCTCCCAGATCTAACATTTTTAGAGAACTAACACCAAAGTAATCTACCTGTATCTATCTATCTATCTATCTATCTATCTATACATGTCTTAATTCTCAATGAGCATAAAAACGTAAAGCAGATTATCTAGAAATAAAAATAATGAAAGTACCTCATAATCAAAATCCTTGGCTAAAGCTGTGCACAAAAAAATCTCAAAGTTTTAAACATTATTAAACCAAGTTTCAAACACATTATGAAAAAAGGAAGATACAAAATAATTAAACAATTTACAGAAGTTGTAAAAAGAGCTAAAGATTTCAGTTTGATTATGAATTGATTGGCAGAGACAACACACATATATATTTGTATAAGTTGACTATATACTTAGTCACTAATATGTTACTTCAAAGACTTGAGGTGGTCAAGCAGAATACATATAGATGCAGCTTATTTTGGCTCATTTTTTCCCCTTTGTCCCTGATCTTCTTATAAGGTGTGAAGCTATTAAAGATACCCTCTATGCATATAGAACTCTAAAAGTCTTCAGAAGAAATCTGTACAATTATCTTCCTTTACACTCTGCAAGTCTTATAACAGTAATGTAAATACTTCTCTTTGATAAATATGTTTACAAACACTTAGCTCTCGTAATTCTTGCATCATAGCACCAGCAACACCCTATTTTTATGGAGTGAAATTCAGGAAGGGAATCAGTCCAGGTGTCCTTAAACAGTAGTCTATTTCTAGCTCTTCAATGGCCCAGGAAGTTCAGATTCCTACAACCAAAAGAGAGAGAGAAGAAAGTAATACAAATATTGATAATTCAGAAGACAGAACAAATAACACATAAATGTAAGAGCTAACATTTTAAATAAACCACTATATGTATAATATGTATATATCACTAATTCAGTTACTGAAGTGCAAAAAATAAAAAGTATAAAATCTGAAAGAAAAACATGACATGATAGATAGCAAAATAATTAAAGGCAATATATGAATAACTTTGAAAGACTAGATAAAATAGATTATTTTTAAGGAAATATAATAATTATAATTAAAGCCATAATCACTAAAACTAAACATTTCCGTAACCATGGAATAAGTTAATGTTGCCGAAGAGTTGTCCTTCATATCCTGAAACAAAGCAAAACAAAATACCACATACGTGCACACATAATTCAATTTTTCAAAAGAACAGAACAGGATAGCTTCAAAAATTTGTCATACTTAACTATTCACCTTTTAAAGGATAACAAATCTTGCATAGTTTTCAAACACCAATTACATCATTTACCAGTGGTCTAATCTTTGGGCTTTTATACTGAACTTGGAAATACCTGTATGACAAACTAGAATGTCTGGCTATTCTTTTTTATTTGTGATTTTTTGCATGTTGCAGTCAATGAGCATTGATAAAAATTGTTTTCCTGTACGCAGTATTTTTTCCCTTTGGACTTTCCTTTCCTTATATGTTCAGAAGCAAAATTATCCAATTTCCTCTTTTTCATCATGGAAATAATGAAATTGTTCTTTTTCACTTTACCCACCCAACTTTTATTATAACTCAGCTAGAATTCATCTTGCGACATAAAGAAATAAATATTGCCTTGGGTTAAATAGAAAATAGTCCTTGTAAATTTGAAAAATGAGGAATCTAAGAAGAAAAGAATACATACATATATATATGCAGTATATGTAATCATTTTGAACAATTATAAGCTGTGAATAAAGTCAGCTTTAAGTCCATCAAAAACTACAGTAATATTGTCACATTATGAATCTGATACTTTATACTGTTTTAAGGAAAATGTGCATATGCTCAGGCTCAAATATTCCAGAGTGTGAAGACTGAACTCTCATCAAAGCATTGACGTTGACAAAGTTTATCTTTGGTATATTTTCTAATCCACTTTCTCTACTCTTTCCAGGGTTATCTTTCTTTTTAGATAATTTCTTTGGCCATTCCAGGTCCTCTGGAAATAGCAGAAATAATGTATAAGAATTTTTCTAATAATTATGCTCTTTATCCAAAACCTTTTTGGGTGCAAAAAATACAAGTCTATACTGGTTGCTATATAAAGAAGAATGGATTTGATGTAAGGATAGGGAGACACCACTGAATAAATAAATGTAGATAGGTTTAATACAGATATAGCTGAGATCTGTTGATTTATTGGTTACCATGGCAAACAGACTTCCTAACTCTCTCTCTCACTGTTTTTAGAACTTCCAACTGTAACTTCTGCTCCATTTTCCTTATGTAAAGATTGGCTTCCCACTTTGTTATCTAAATGTATCAGATGCATGAGAATCTTTGTCTACACAGCCTTTTGGCTCAAACACCTTCCAATCACTGAGAACAACGGTGATATAAGTAATTTCCCTTTTTTGAGAGACATACTTTCATGGATTACAGATTAGACAACAGATTTCCTGGTTTTGGATCAAATGTGCATTACTGGACCAGTCAGCTATATCTAGTGAATAAGATCCTATAGTTATGTTGCACTGCCCCATTTTAGAAATTATGGGAAGAATAAGACATCTATAATATAACAAGAAAATATAGCATTAACGTGACTAGAAAATAAATTAGATGGCTTTAGAAAGGTAAGTGTTTTCACGTTTCTTAAATCACACATAATTTAATATAAAAAGGCAGTGCGTATCTTAAGAAAAATATTAGTTACATATTTACAATTTTTACCTGATCTCCTCATACCTTTAAGCCAGTTTTGTTCATTTTCTGAACTCAGTTCCTTTTATTTTCTTTAGAGTCAATTGCCTGTAACCATCCTTGCCCTGTCCCCACTATTTCCTGTTCTGTTTTTAACTTTCTGTTTTGTTACTGGTCCTTAAATTTGTTATAACAATATTGCAGTTGGTCAGCAGGCTGATCTTAGTCTTTTGGGCTGGACCTTCATCACTTAGAAACTGCTTCTCTTCTAGGTGTCTTAGAGTAACCAGCCTTATTTCAGTTCTGCAATTTGAATTTTAGATCTAGTTACTTAAAAGAGTCTGGACCCCTTTCAAGGTGTTATTTGGATGTGTAGCTAACTATGTGACACTCCAATTTCTCTAAGATAATAGGTGGTTTTTACTGGCAGAAGCATACTTTTTTAAAAAATATATAACTTTACTGATGTCTAAAAAGTGGGAAATATTATTTTCAGATTTATTTTCTTACACATATGAATGAAAACCAAATCAACACCTCGACAGGTAGGAAGAAAATGGGGCTATTAAAGTGAAAAATCTAGGTCAGGAAAATCATCTGGTTGGAAGGTCATCTTAAGTAGAATGACATCTTTACAGGCTAATGACATCACTTACTTGAGCGTATAAATCCCTCATGTTCATACTTTTGACATTTTATCTTGGCTAGCTTTGAGACATATAAAATTCTAGTTAGAAATGCAGAGAAATCACTCACTTCAAGAATGCTTGCAGGCTTCTTTATAAATTCACCATTAGTCTTTCTATCCAAGGGGAGTTTAAGAATAAATCTGAGTCTCTTAATGGCAATATCAAAGTACTGATGCTCCTCCTTTCCTGCCTAAGATCTATTCCCTGACACAGGGTATTGTGTCTCATCCTAATCCTGGCACAGCGAGCATTTATTCAGTTTGTACAGCAGCCTGAATGAATCACTTTATCAACCTTCAAAGTCAGAGTCATGAGCAGAATAGCTTAAGGACATTTCAGTCTTCAGCCATTCTTGCATAAAATTACTTAAACTGGATTCAGAGGGCAAAATTTCAGTTCTGATATGAGCAATGGAGACGTAACTTACAGTTTTTTTTCTCCTTCTACAACTGCAGGAGGAACTTTGCTAAATATGCTGGATATGATTAGTAACATTGATGTGTTGTGATTGGTTGTGATGTATCTCAACTTATTACATATGAGAGTTAAAATAGTAAAGTGGGGTAAATAAATATATATATATATATTTTAAAAATAAATTAAAGACTAACATTTTAATACTTTGCTTAAATTTTTAAAGAAGGTTAGAAGTTAGAATTAATGAGCCTGAAATTAAGCATAGCCTTGTATACCTTTCTCCCTGGAGTTATGTATCTATTTTATGTATTTTAGAGTGTGGTAGGAATGTTGAACTAAATGATTCTTTATGAAGTGCTAAGTTTCTAAGACAGTACCTACTATCTTTTTGTATCTCAATAACCAGTTTATTCTACATTTAAGGGGCTACTGATAACAAATAAAAGCAACAATGGCAACAAAATGCCTTAAGCCCCTGTAAACATTTAAAACATATGTAAATCATTAAAGGAAATCAATCTATAATCCAGTCTTATGTTTTTCTCTGGATGAATGGGAAGGTGCCATAAGTTATTTTCATAGAAAGATAAATGAAAGAGTATGTTAATTAATTAATTAATTAACATGAAAAGTTCTGTTTTGTCCCCCTTTCTCCTTTTCTAAATTATTATTATTGACTTTTTTATCTTAATGGCATGAAATTTCTCATTTATAAACAACATGTTTGAGTTAGATTATTCTAAAAAGTCATTAATTAGTCATTATGTTTCATTTCAAATTCCTGTACCATTATATTATTCATATGTATAGTTTCTTCCTGTAGTACTGGTGAACCCAAAGTAGGTATTACTCTTTTCCAGATCTCTACTTTATAAATGTACCATTAGACAACAACAAATATTGCATAAAGTAAACAAAAATGTTAGATATATAGCCCAAACAGAGTCACAGTCATGACAGTTGCCTCAGATTTAGGTGATTCTGAATCACCAAACACTACCAAATAGTGTGCTTACTTAGATAAAAGCACTATTTTGTAATTAACTAAAACTCTGTGTGTTTTACATTTTCTTTTTGTTAACAAGAATGGCAGTAATTGCCTGTTTAAAACTGCAAATCAAGAAATCATTAAACAATATTTTGGGTTACTTCTGATACTGTGTCTGGACAGAGAAAGTAGAGAGATCACAGATTTTGTTTAGTTTTAGGTGATTTTCTTTTTTTCTCACAAAAGATCACAGCCAAGTAAGTAACAAACAGTAAGTCTGACTAAAAACACCATCAGCGAATAGGGTATTTTCAAGAAACTTAGAGAGAGTAGCCAAACCGAGTAATTGCACTATTGTCCACAGCTGTCTCTTGGAAATTTTGTAAAACCTTACAGCTTTTCAGAGACATTAGCTACACTGAACAGAAGTGGGATTATTTGGACTTATTTCTCATAAAGATTTTGGATGATAACATCCCTTATTAGAACGTTTTGGTATCCCTTTCTTAAACCTTTCCAGGAAGAAAACTCCCACTTTCCATATTTAATAATATTTTATACTGATATTTTACACTTAATGTAATCTCTTATGTGTGAGTTAATTTTCTTTCTGTGATCAGAGGAGATGGAGAGCAATTGGTTACATTTCTAATACAAAAATAAACAATGATGCATAAGTCAGTATTGCCAGGTTTTTGCCCATATTATTTTCAAGCACCTTACAATATCTGGATAATTACTAATTTTTAACTGCTTAAAATGCTCACCAAAGTACAATGTGTGGCAGTATTTTCTGCAACAAATTAATGGGAGTTATTTATAATTAAGCACAAAAATAACCTAGAAATTAAAAATCATTAGGAATAATCACATTAGGTGCAATGATCAGAATGTCTAATCTTTGTTGGTTTGGGTTGATGGATATTTAAAAATCATGGAGATTTAATAGTTAGAAAATAACTCCAGACTTAAAATACATACATGCACACATATACACGGGGGACTGCGACACAATGTTTATGGAAATATGTTTACTCATACTATGTGGTTTTTAAATTACATTTTGTTAAAAAAATACCTTTTATAATCCACTAAATTAATTTAACAACACATTAAGGGTTGTAGCCTGTAGTTAGGAAAAAACCTAGGCTAGTAAGGGAGGTAGATGTGGGCATGAATATTTACAAAACAATATGCTAAGAGAGAAATGAACAAGAAACAAAGAGGCCAGAGGGAGCATTTTTATTTAGGGTGGAAATTTCAAGACCTCAGAACAGTGACATGTGCTGAGTATTAATATACAAATAAGAATCAACAATGGCAGGGCTAAGTATGTGGATGAAGAAAGAGGAAAGAACAAGTCCAGCAATCAAGAAAATATAATACTTGAGCATCATCTTGAAGATTGAGCAGCTTTGCTGAAAGTCAGGAGTTATAGATTATAAAAGGTCTTGAATGTCATGCTGACGAGCTTGTCTTCATTCCCTAGCAAACTGAAAGATATAGGTAGGATGTACATAATGGTTATGACTGGGGCCTTGGGTGGTCAAACTGCATAGATTGAAATCCTGTCTTCACTTCATACTAACCTTGCAAACTTAAGCAAGTGAGTTCCCCTTTCTGTGCCTGTTTTTTCATGTACAGATTAGGGTGATAATACTACCTACCTTACAGAGTTGTTACAAATTGAATGACATAATATATTTTAAATTTTGTTTTGGCTTATAAAAAACACAATAAATATTAACAAATCTTTTATTATTATAAGATGATGCTATGCAAAGAGGTAAAAGATGATGGGAAATTATTGCTGGCTAGTTTGTCACATCTGTTTTATCAGGAGTGGCAACCTATGGCCTGAGGACCAAATCTAGCTGGCAGTATGATTTTTTTTTTTTTAATCTTCAATATAAGAATATTTAAAATATATTTCTAAAGGTTGTAACAAAGAAGAATAGAATATGCTACAGAAAGTATATGTGGCCCACAAAGCCTAAAATATTTACTATCTAGGTCTTTACAAAAAAAAAAAAAAAGTCCTGACCCCTATTATAGATGAAACTACATGTAATCAAAATGATAGGGTGAGAAGTGAAAATAATTACGTAAAATAAGTACACCTTCAAATCTCCCAGACTCCAACATTTTCTTCCTTTCCTCCATTTTACAAGAGTAGCTAATGCTGTGGTTTGATGTTTAGATTTCCCTTTCAGACTAATGATTTTATTACCCAGCATTGGGGAGAATTGTTGCAGATAGCTCATAGTTGGATACGTCTCCAAGAGTTGCCCTCTGCAAAAGGGAGCCTGCTCACCTAAGGTAAGTTCCCTTCCCAGGAACCATCAGAATTCAATGAGCGGTTTATGTAAGGGAACAAAGTATGACTCCCTTATCCGGACTGAGGAAATTCTAAGGGTAATCAGAATTCCAGAGCTCCTCCTGAGAATTTTATTGCAACTGTGTCACACTTTGGTCTCTTTCCCTGCACAGTCTGTTTCCTGACTTCCTCATAGGTGTTGTTCCTGAAAAATATTCCCCTAAGAACTTACCTACAAATCTCAACTAAGAGTTTGTTTCCTGGGTAAGTCAAACTAAGCCTGTAGGTATTAATAATAGTTCAAAAAAGTAGATTCTAAATTGAAATATTAAAGTAAAATGATGTTCTGCCCTACACAGCTGACAAGGAGGATGATATCCGTGATAGTTAGGCACATCATTAACAGTTCTTGGCTTGCTGTAGACCAGTGGCCCCCCAACCTTTTTGTCATCAGGAACTGGTTTCGTCGGAGACAATTTTTCCACAGATGGGGTTGGGGGGGTGGGGAATTGGGGTTGTGGAAGGAGTATGAGGGGTTGGGGACAGGGGTGGGGGAGGGAATGTGCAGTCAAATCTCACTGTTAATGTTAATCTGTATCTGTAGCCACTCCCCAGTGCTAGCATCACCACCTCATTCCACCTCAGATCATCAGGTATTAGATTCTCATAAGGACCTTGCAACCTAGATCCCTCGCGTGCATGTAGTTCACAATAGGGTTCTCGCTCCTATGAGAATCTAATGCCGCTGCTGACGTGACATAGGGTAGAGCTCAAGCAGTAGGGGGAGCAATGGGGAGTAGCTTTAATATGGATGAAGCTTCACAGGCTTTCTGGCTGGCTGCTTACCTCCTTCTGTGCGGCCAGTTCCTAACTGGCCAGGAACCGGTTGCAGGGAGTGGTTTGGGGACCCCTGCAGTAGACTATATACACCTGGTAAAAATTTCCAGTCATTGCTTTGTTAAACCCTGGTGTGTCCATGTGGTTCTTTGTTCTGTGGCTGTCTTGTTTCCTAGCCTTGGTTTCTTACCTTGGGGAGGTGTATCTCCTCTCTCTCTGTGTCTAATTTAATTTTTTTTTTTTTTTTTGAGTTGGAGTCTCACTCTGTCGCCCAGGCTGGAGTGCAGTGGCACACTCATATCCACCGGAGCCCCAACCTGCTGGGCTCAGGCAATCCTTCCTTTTGCCTCAGCCTTCCAAGTAGCTGGAACTATAGGCATGTGCCAACATGCTCAGCTTATTTTTCTTGATTTATTGTAGTGATGAGGTCTTGCCAAGCTGCCCAGGCTGGTCTTGAACTCGTGGGTTCAGGCAATCCTCTCACTCGGACTCCCAAAGTGCTGGGATTATAGGCATGATGCTTTCCAATCTAAAAAAATATATGTTTCCTCGTGTTGAACTACATGGAATAGCTATGTAAAAATGTACTAGTTGGTGCAATATCATAGCTGTTTTAAAAGAGTTGAGAAGTTCAAGGCCATGCATGGAAACATGGATTTCCAATACCAGGACTGATCTTCCTCCTACAGTTGCTGAAACTGATGGTGAAAGAGATCAACACTGAGTTCCAGTATGGTGCCATCCTTTGAGGAGACCAACCAGCTACTTGGAAGCAAGTTAATTGCCTTGGAAGCTTTCTACCCTGTAAAAGAAAGCCACTCATCTTGACTGAAATTGAGAGGTATTCTGAAAATCGTCTTCAGACTCTCAGCCCCTGTTTGATGACTTACAGTATTTTTAATCTACCAACACATAAACTCATATTAGATCAGAGCAAGAAACTCATTTTAGAGTAAATTAAAGTAAAACAGTATGTACTATTCAATACCACATTAATATAGTAATGGAATGGCCTCATGAAGGTTTAGCCGAGGGACCAGTTTGGAAATGATTCCATCCAAGAAGGCATTGCCATTCTCTGAGACTCAATATGTATCCCTAAAGATTGTTATATGATGTTGTACTACAACAGGTAGAATAGATGGATCTGGAACTAAGGCTGAAAGCAGAAATGACCTTGCTTCTGCTACTGTTTCTAGTGATCCATTGGAGAATATGTGTTTTTGAAATATGCAACTCTGGGCATGCTTGTCTAGAGATCCTGGTTCCTAGGGTGGTAGTGCTTCCACTAGGGAACATAGCAAGGATCTCATTACACTTTAAGCTCTAACTGTCTCCCAGTCACATTAGACTATTTGTGCTAGGGGACCAGCAAGCAAGGAAGTGAGCCACCATCCTTGCAGGGGTTATTGAAATGTTTATATTGTGTGCTATTATATAGCAAGAATATGGAAAAACATGTTTGGTTCACAGGAGGTTACCAGAGTGGTGCCTCTTGATACTTTCTTAACCAATTTTAATGATAAATAAGCAAGTTTGGAAGCCACAGTCTGAAAATATGATGGTTACTGGGGGTTATCTGTCTCAGCAGTTGTGTGGCCCCCTAAAAGTTCACATACTTTAATCCTCATGAATTTGACTATGATAAAACACCACTACTGAGAATATATTGTCTAACATGGCAAAAGAAACTTGTGATATAATTAAGGTTATAATTGGTTAAATATAAAATACAGAGATTATTCTGGACTATGTAACCACTGTAATCACACCAACCCTAGAAAAGAAGGCCAGGCATGGAGGCTCACACCTGTAATCCAAGTACTTTGGGAGGCTGAGGTAGGAAGATGACTTGAGGCCAGGAATTTGAGAAAAGCAGAAAAAGAGGGAAGTGGAAAAGCACCTGAGAAAAGCATGAGTCTGTATTTAAATGCAGACCCTGCCAGCGACTAGCTCTGGGACCTTGGGCATGCCACTAAACACCCAGAGCATGTTTCTTCATTTTCAAAATACAAAATACAAAACCTGCAAAAAGGCTTCTGTGAGAAATAAATTAAACATAATAATTTATGAAAAGGGGACATCCACGAGGTACTCAGCAAATGTTAATTTCCTCCTCTCTTGAAATATGTTGAACGCTAGAACAAGTAAAAAAATTATGATAGCTAATGTAAGGGGACACATAAAATGTATAAGCTTCTACTACTTAAGGAAGTTAAAATCTATTTAAGAATAGATTATATACGACATATATATGTGTATATATATGTATATGTGATAGGCAGATAAGACATTTTGGAATAGTCATCTAAAAGTTTGAAAAGTTTCATCTTTATTTGAAATTAATATATTGAAATTAGGTCCAATATTATAACCTTGTAGTAATTCTTTTTTGTTGTTGTTGTTACCAATCTTTTGCTTCCTGTCTTTGGCCTCCTGAGCCTCAAAGTTTTATCAACTGAAAAAGTATGTCCCCTCTTTGCTCACATCGTCTTCACTGCAGTTGCCTTGTGTGTAATAAATAGATCTAGGTAGGATTGTTTGTCTTCCCAGCGTGTTGTTCTCTCTTTGCACCTGCTCCTCTGTTTCTCTTCACTCCTAAACACAAATAATTTCCCCTATGGCGACTGTTTCCAGAATGAGCCAAACACAGCCAGCCAAATGAACCCACTAGAGATGAATAGAAAATCAAAGGGATGGGAAGGGAAATTGCCTCACCGAGGTCATCTCATGTGGGCGAACAGAAGAGTCCAAGGGAGCCCTGGAACACCGTGTCCTCCAAACGCAGGTAATTACAGGACTGCCAGCCTGCGGATGCCTGTGAGTGACTCGTGAGATTTGCGTTCATTCTCTCTTAAAAGGTTTCATTTCTCCACTCTCCTAAATGTCTACTGAGTTAGAGCTGCTGATCTGAGCTAGATATTAGCACTGTAGGAGAGACTGGACACATGATTTTGAGTTTTGCTTGCTATGGTAGTGAGAGCCATCTGAATTGCACCGTCTTTGCCTGGTTCTGGCCTCAAAAATTTTCAATCTCCAGGCATAAAACTGAAGTCAGAACACTCAGCAGGCATCATGAGGACTTTTTAGACATCTCACTTGAGCAGAGAGAAAATTACTTATCTAATGATTGTAAATAGCTCATAGTAAGGACTGTCCTTAGCCCAGCTAGGAGAGACACTTTCCTTTCAGCAGTGAAATTTTGTAGCTAATTCCTTGCATGGAGTTAACTCTGATGGATTTTGGCACCGGGAAAGATCAGTGCTTCAGGGAAATATTCTCCAATCTTCATTTTAAAGAAGATTATCTTTGATTAAACCTTTAAAACTTTTTAAGAGCTCCTAAAAACTAAATTTTCACTTGGAAAAAAGAAAAGCACAAAACAAATGAAAAGAAGTCTTAACATGAAGTTCAGAATTTCCAACAACCCTCATGTTGTACAATAAGTGCAATTATTCACAAATATTGGATAACAATTTTTCTGGTTTGGACACAAACTAAAGAGCAAGACAAAACTATTTCAAACACATTTCATTTCTTAAAAATTACATTTGTTTTGCTCAGTTTTAAAAGTTGCATATGAGAGGAACCCCCCAAAACTGAATGTATTTATTTTTAAAAAATGTGTATTTATTGCTGCAAGTTGAAACTTCAGTCACCTACAAAGTACTCTCCATTTGATACAATACACCTATTAGATGCTTTTTCCATTTCTCAAAACAGTTTTTGAACTCAACAGTTTTGACATTTTAAGTGCTTCTGATGCTTTTTGTTTTACTTCCTACATTGGCAAACATTTCCCTTTTAGCACTTTTTTTTTTTAATCTGGTAAAACAAAACAAAAAATTCACTGGGGTGAGATCTGGTGACTAGGGAGGGTGGGGCATGAGGTCATGCTGTTTTTAGTAAAAAACCACTGAACACTCAGTGTGGTATAGGCAGGTGTAAATCACCCATCATGAAATGGGCAAATGCATTGAAAGAATCTCCAAAAACAATTTACTGAAGCTGATGCAGCAACAATGCTCTCACAACCATGATAGCTGGTACACTGATGCCAACGGGCTCCTACAACACTTACCTAGTAGAGGAAGACTGTACTACAAAGGGTCCATGCTCCAAAAAATAATTCAATTTTTGGGAGAATCCTCCCTTTATGTTCCTCAAGGACCATTTAGAAAAATACAGACAGGCATTAACAAAACTAAAAAAAAAAGAAAAAGCTAACTCTAATCCCAGCCTCCATAGATAACTACATATTCTGAATGTGACATTAGAGCAGAGATAATTAAGTGGTCTTGTGTCTTACATAAATTAGATGAATATCAAATTTGATTACCTGTTGGGAATGACTCTGAAACTAAAGCATAAATATAGCAGCCAAATGTAATGCCAGTGGTACACCCAAACCCTACTTAGTCAGATAGATTCTCCAGATGACTGCCTTCAGCATCTGTTCAGAAAACTGCATAGGTGATTCTGGTGCACAGTCACAGTTGACAATGATTACATTAGATAATAAAAAGGATAATAAACAGTTAGAATGAAATAATATTGAATCAAAAGACATAAAATGGGAATGCACAAACCAGATATGTTTCTTTTTCTCAACTGCAGAATGTACTGACATCCTTAAAACCTTAAATCAGGAGCAGAGAGCTCTCCTACACACATTGCTGTTTTGTATTAAGAGAGCTTTAGCTTTAATCTTCTTGAAACTATCTGCTTCATGAACCTCCAACTCCAGCTCCAGACTGAAAGCTTTAATCATCAAATGCCTGTTATTTTTGTTGTTGTTTTTTTTTTTTGCTTGTGGATTCAAACTTCCCCATTAACAAGCAACATATTGGCTGGTATATTCATTTGCCTAGTATTTAAACTCCTAACTCCAAGTCCTAGGTTCTGTATTTCTTTATTTCTTTTGTATTATATTTTATTTATGCTAACAAAAGACTATCTGTGGAGGGGGGGAAAAAAAGCTCTATTTTCTATTTAAAAATTACATTCTGCAGATTGGGGAGGGACAGCCTTCAAAACAAGTGAAAGTGTTCTCTCCAAAGACCAAAGGAAGTGTTTTGCTTATGTCAGGAAAGTTCTTATCTTTTTCTCAATCAGGTTCATTTATTCAAACAATGGATTTCAGCATGTTCAGTTTTGATTGGTTGAGATAGTTAAGCCCGGATTGGGTGGCTTCCCAAGCTTAAAAGCAGCAATTATGTCAGTTGTTTCTTTCCAACAGCCAGAGGGGTGGGAGTGGGAGTATGGTGGGGGTGGGGTGTTTCTCTTCAGTTTGTCTTGACTTTGGCTACAGAAACTGTTCTGGCTCAGACTGCTTATCAAGGGCTGTCCTAAGATCAAAGGTTGTGTGATCATGCTTCTCTAACCTCACTATGGTGGCTTGGTTCTGTTTTTATAAATTTGGTTATCTCTATCAGCCATGAAGATCCCTTCTTATCTGGAAAGCATAAGGTCTTATTTACAGTTTTATTTCACATTTGGAAACACTTGTATGTAACTTATCTTTTTTATTTAAGTCTCTCAATATCCTCTTCTTACGAACTCTTCCCTCATGCCCTGGCTTAATGGAACCAACTACACTAATCACCTTGAGCTAACCCTAGCCTAACACTATTGCCCATGATATTCCTTCAGACTTAGGTTCTAAATTATAAAGAACAATTCAATCAAAGTGCCCTATTGGAGTTTCTCTTTGTAGGTTTATAATCACTGAAGTGTAACCTGTTATTAATTCATTAAATACATACTGTTCAAGCACTGATTATGTCCCAGGAACAAAAAGTTCTCATGTAATATTATCGATGGGTTCTTGGAAAATTGACTTTAAGCAAATGAGGTATAATGAAACCAATTTCACCATAAGCTAATGAATATAAACAAAAGTTTAAGTTTCTAAGTCATATTTCTGGTCACAAAACCATCGCCACACTTCTAAATAATGAGCAAAACACATCTAATATTAAACACTGAGATATACATGTGAGCTATACATGCATTTAAAAAGACTAATTTTTAAAAAGTATGATCTTCCAATTTAGGGTCACTCATGCCCAGAGCCTATCCCAGTGTCCTGGAGGTCAATGTGGGAACAAATCCTAGGCTGGCAGAACATCATTGAGTGATGGGGCACATTCACATACACACCCACACTCACTGAGACTGGGACAATTTAGATACTCTAGTGAATCTAACAAGCGTGTCTTTGGGCTATAGGAGGAAGCCAGAATACCCAGGGAAAACCAATACAGACACGGAGAGAACATGCAAACTCCACACCAGGCAGTGACCACTGATGGAAATTGAATTTTTCCCCCTTCATCAACTTATGATGAAACTGCATTGAAAGAAAAAATACTATTTGAGGGTCTGCTATGCTACTTGGGACTTAGGGATAAATTAGCCAATAAAACATGCAGCGTCCCTTCACATATGAGCTTACACTCTAATAAGGTAATACAGAAAAAATTGCAACTATGCTATATGTCATACAGTGATTAGTGCTATGAAGAAAAATAAGACAGCTTAAGAAGATGTGATGTATTGGTAATTTTATCAAAAATCACTATAAAAGGGCTCTCTGAGAAGTGTAGTAACAATAGTTAATAAGATCTACAGATATAAAACCATGAGGAAAAGCTATACCAGGAGCATAACGGCAGATGAAGGAATAGGAGCTGAGGCCAGTGAGCTATTAGAGGGGAAGTTTAACTCCAGCCTTGGAGACTATAGTTAGGACTATGGAATGTACTCTGAGTGGCTGGGACATCTTTGGGGGGTTTTGAACACAAGAACAACATTATCTGATACATGTATTTTTAAAAGACAATACTGGCTGCTGTGTAAAGATCCTATAGAGGGTTAGGTTGAAAGTTATTGCATACATGAAGATGAAGGTTTATGGGCACTTGGATGGGATGAATGTGAGTGAAAGTGGGGATAGAATGTCAGATTTTGTATTTTGAACTGCCTATATTCAGGATGCAGTGGAAGAAAGTGTGAGAGAAGTAAAAGTTTATTTTAAGGTATTTCCCACCTTTCTGTATTACAAATAATGCTGTAGCAAATATTCTTGTGTATATCTCATTGTGGAAATGTAGAGTGTCTCTAAAGTGTATAACTAGGGGTATAATTTTTAAATTTAAGTTCATGCATATGTTGTAATAGGAAATATTTCAAAATTGCATCTTAAAGTGGTTATAACAATTGATATCCAACTGCTTAATTGTATATTCTGTTGCTCCAATTCTTCATTAATATGTCAAAATGTTGAACATCTTAATCTTTCGCCGATCTTATAGATAAGTATCCAATATAGTGAAGTAGGGCCCTTTCCATGAGTAAATCTAAGACCGAAGCTATGTCAGCTCTGTCACCTTGCAGCTGTGCCTTCTACAATATCTGGCCTCTTCCATTAGTGCTACAGGGAAGAGATGGTTGAGAGCGCACACTCACTTTTCACATCAATTCCACTCGCAAATTCTGCTTGTTTGAATAGTTACAGTGTCAGCCTCTTATTGGCTACTCACCCATCAGAAACCTCATCTCTGTCACTGTTTTCTGAATTAGCCAGATGACAGTTGAATCTCCTTGGAAAAACAAAACAAAATTTTTTTCATGTAACACAAATATAAAAAATTAATTGCAAGTCAAATCAGTACTCTAAATCTAAAATATTTTCTTTGCACTTTTCAGGTAGAGATATTTTGGTGTGAAGGACAGGCAGAACCTTCTTAGATTTCTAGTTCCTGTCTGGTTACTGATCCAGCAGGATTATGTGGTTGATAATCTGTTACTGTCATTTTATCACTGAGAGTAGAGTTTATCTCTCTATATAAATTAGTGGCTGGGCATTAAATCTTAGTAATTGCTTTGATAGTAGAAAATATCTATATGAAATATAGTCAAATTTCCATTAGCTCACTTCCCAAGGTTGATGTAAAAATGGTAAAAATAGTGTAGCAGGAGATGAAAGCTTTTATATATGACAGTAAAGCAATGATCCTTATTGAAATTCTTTAGGGAAAAGGGAAATACCCCACTTATTGACCACCCTTTGTTTTGTAGAAGTTTCAAAATGGTTGTCAAGGAAAATGGAAAAGCATGGACTCTGTTAAGAGTTAAAATCCTCACCACCTCCATCCCTGCTATCTACTTAGTACCCATGCCCATGTAATTTCCACTGACTGATAGAGATATCAGTTTGTTTTCCAAATTATATTATTTTTAAATGAATTATTATTTGGGTACATTTGAGTAATTGAGCATACATTCTATCTCCTTAGCAGAGATTGCTTTTAGGTAAATTGCCTGTGCAAGATCTCACCTAAAATGTTTTTATTCTAGGACAACCAGACAGTAACTGCTGGTGATACCATTCAAGGCAGATTCCTGCCAAACATGAAAGTCTCTATTAATGCCACATCATTATCTCTATTTTGTTGGAGTTTGCACTGCTATTCCAAAAGTACTAACTCTGGCAATCTGTTTGCTTTAGTTTACAAAAATGTTCAAAATATTCCTAATTATGAAATAGAACATCAGTATGACTATCTTGTCATTTTTCACTGTGAGAAAGAATAGTCAATGCCCAGGTGACCATAAATACTATTTTTTCCCTTTAACCTTTCAGTTTATTAGAATGCCAATTTATCTGCAATCTGTACTGAACTCCAAACTCCTAGAAGGCAAGAACTTCTTCATATTTATCTTTATATTTTTAATTTAAGTTATATGGACAGCATTAAGTGAATCTGTTTATCCCTTAATCAAATTGTCCGTCATGATGTAACATGGTGACCTATTTATATTTGATTTGTCCAAGATAATTGCATATTAGGCCAGTGTCCTAGTGCAATTATTAACAGTAATCTCTTTCTTAGTAGTGTCCAAGTTCAGATGATAAATTATATTGTCACACAATTTACATATTTTTTGCTTCTACTTGACGAAGTTCCTTCATGGCAAAGTCTACATCTTATTCATCTTTGTATCCTCAGCATTCAGCAGAGAGTCAGGCATGTAGTGGGCACTCAATTAAGATTTATGGAACTGATTAGATCAAAACATCATAAAAGATGAAAATTTAATTTTCCACACATAAAATATCTATAACAAAGAAAAAAATCAAAGACATCTGTATCATTCAGAAAGCTGGCAAGAAACCAGAGAGTGAATTTAAAATGGGTGATTTAAAGAGAACTTAATCAATGAACTCTACAAAGATTTGGAAGAAAAACATGAGGGAAAAATAAGGAATAGAGACATACTATGACAATTAACATGGGAAAAGAGACATGACCTCCTCTAGGTTAATGATGGGAGAACCAGAAACAGTTCAATCTTGTGAAGAAGAAGTTTCATGGAGAAAAATTCATTGCATGAGCTGTGGTCTTCAGTTAGAAACACAACCAGCCTATGGTGATGCTGCTGACAAGGAGCAAGGAGCCTACAGAACCCCTTCTTAACCATCTTCATTATTTTTTGGCCTCTTGTCAGATGCTCTTTGTTGGCTAAAATCACCTAGAAGCCAGAGGGTAAGGCAGCCTGTTTATCCATTCATGTCAGCCTCTTGGAAAACAGAGCACTGGTAGTCAAGGAGGATAGTGAATCTGTTGGGGAAAACAGAAGATAGTACAGCAGCACTGGGAGAAGAAAATATGTCATTAGAGATTTGGCACAGAAGAGAAAGATTTTAAAATAGTCTCTAAAATGAAGAGATTTAACAGTGCCAAGGATTGTAATACACAGTGGTTATGATTCCTGAAGGCGATGTTCATATCCAACACTTGTAATTGTTTCTTAATAAGTACTCACTAGGTTGCTAGTGCCTTAAAGACAGACACCATCAGCACCTAGCATAAGTCTGGAAACATAATGGGTTCTAAATAATTAATGGTTGAGTTTTCAGATAGTATTGGGCATATAGCAGAGGCAGGGCTAAGATCCATTTAAAGTGAGTTCATGCGGAAGTTGTTTATAGTAAATGTGATGAATTAATGAAAAAAATAGTGGCTGAATGAAAAAATGGAAAAATTTAAGGGAAAATAAGCTTCTTGTGCTATATCAGGTAATATGCAACCAAACTAAGATTTCCAAAAAATAGACAAATGTGAACACAGTTAACTACCTTTAAAGGAGTAAGCTTGTCATTGATTCAAAAAATAGCAATCTGTATCAAGTGCTTGTCCAGAGAAAAGAGAGACAGTATGGTTAATTCAATTTTTTTTTAATTGTAAGCAAAGATATTTTACTATTGGAGAATAAAAGATTCTATTGACCTCACCATAGTATGATGCATGCTTCTTTCTGGACAACCCCCCCATATCTTGCGGTATTTCCTTGGTCTTCAAACTTTTTGGTTATCAATTCCATTTTAAAAGTGCATTTACACTTGGAAGTTGTAGACTGGATGAGACAATGGAGTCCAGTCACTAGAAAGCATTATCTCCAACTGTGGATTGAAAAAAGAGACTTGGTAATAATGTTGTGGTGTCTTTCATTTCCATTTACCAATTTAATATGTGCTATATGTAATTTTCTGTTGTTTTGATTTCTCTTGTTAAAGCATGCCTAACTAGCTTGTATAATTCAGGAATAATTTAAAAGAAATAACAGGGATCCAGGGTGAGGTTGGGTTAATGTGACAGGATATTTAATTGAAAGCAACATTCTATGATATTAATTACATTAAAAGCATTGGAAGGGCACGCCAAGGTTGTTGTTTCACTATTATTCTTACTAAGCACCTGTTTTCCCTATAACCAGGCCCAGAGTGGATGGGAACAATATTCAGTAAAAATTTTAAACAACTGAGACTAATAAATACAATATGCTTCATAAATAGTTTATGTTGAAAGAATGAGCCAATTGCATTTTATTATTTTTGAAACCTGTGCTCTCCTGTCATGTAAGCTGGATTGCATGGATCCTTTCTATAATTTTTTTCCTTTGATCTTTTATAAACAGTTTGGTGAGGAGGACAAATACAGGGATTAAAGTCAAATTTACAAGTCTCAAACCCCAGCTCTATCACTTATTAACTGTGAAACTTCTAGCAGGTTGTTTAAGCTGTTTGTGTATCATTTTCCTTGTAAGTAAAACACAAATTTAAACCTAGTACTTCTCTGTAAGTTTTTGTGGAAACTAAATGGATCAGTTTGTGTAAAGTACATGCTAAGAGCTTTCAAGCCTCTGTCTCTATTAACATTATTATTAGAAACAACATGACATCGGCACACTCAGTGCATCTCTAATTTCCAACCATGACACAGCAGAGAATGAGCTACACAGAGATGTCAGCTATAGGCTGAAGAAACATTTTGGGAAATTCCATTTTCAGTTGCTTTGAACTAAGAGAGACATAGTGAATATACTGATGTTTTAATTTTCTGTTATCATCTTCTAGACGTTCAGGACTTGAGTCCTGGGAAAATGAACACTGAACACGTTTGTTTTCCATTTTTTAATACAACCTTGGAAGTGTCAAAAATGGACTAAGGAAAATGGACACCCTCACTGAGTCATTTACAGATATCAGAAAGGTGTATATTCTTATTTTGACGTTTTTAGCTAAACAGATATTATCAGCAGCAAATATTGAAAGAAGGTGATGTAGACATGAAGGCTATTCCAGAAAAGTAAATTGGCATTTCTCTTGGCTGTGGCATATCACAGGAGAATGCTTGCTATGTCAGAGTTACTGGTTTCCTTGGGAAATCTATGATACTGGGTCTCTGCACTATAGGCGAGCTAAATCTCTAAGATCTTCTATCATAGATCTGTAAAAGGAAGTATACTTAACCTACATTAAAATTAACTTAAAAATTAGAGGAAAAACTGCTCCAAGAGATGAGAGAGGATAGAGTAGTAAAAGATAATGATAAAATAGTTATTGATCAGTACAATGGCAGTACTGCATTGACTGCTATATATGCAAAATCTTGTTTAATCATTTGAAAAAGCCTGAAGATTAGGTAATCTCTATTTTATAGATGCAAAATTGAGGGCAAGAGAGCCTTCACTGAATGTGGTCGCCTAAATAACTTGGTTTAATAAAGACCAATATCAAATGAGGAAGGTCAACTACCCTGGCCTTAGCTGGCAGTGTCTGAGTGTTAGAGCCAAGATGCAACCAAGGACTACCTGATTCCAAAATCCAGGTACCTTCCTCGTATACATAGTATCATTCACTGAAGAAACATTTCTGAACCCAGATTTCAGGGGTGATTTTCTAAGTGCTGGAGACATAAAAATGGACATGACATAGAGCACAGTAATTAATTTATTTAAATTAGTTTTAAATTATTATCTTGGTGTATTTGGTTCCAATACACCATGTTTGGTACAGTTGGTCATGGCTAGACTTCCCTGTGGGGAGGACCATCATTCGTGTACAGCTCATTTTTAACAAGGAACCACAATGTATGAGTTGATAGATACTGTCATTCACTGCTGGCTGAGAAAAGATTCTGTTCAGTTTCTTCAGGCCTTTGAGAAAAACAAAAATAATATTCTGAATCTTTCTACATTTATTAATTCAGTGATTTTCCTTGGGGTCATCTCTGACTTGTGAGCATATAAAGATAGTCATCCAGGGATTCCTAAATATGTTTGCTTTTGGAATGAAAATATTTTTATTTCTTTGATTGAAAAAGTAATATTTTTAAAAAGATGGTAGAAAGTTTTTAAAAGATATTAAGTAACCAGCTATAATTCCACATTCACAGAGAGTTTTCCTATGCATATAAGCATCTGTATAATTATAGATTCTATATTCGTGTGGTATGTGTACATGTATACCTTGTAAAACATTTTATCACTTAATATATGCTAGCTTGCAACTTGTTTTTCTTTTAAGAGAATATTTCCATATAGGCCTTATCCAATTGAACCTAAAATCAAAAGAGGTTGCATGGCAGCTCAATAATGTTAGGTCAGGAAAATGAGCAGATAGGAAAAAAGAGGCAGGAGACAGGCAACTCAACAGCAACACAGTTTTATTTCAAGGAGGAAAACTTGCAGAGTAGGACTCCAGATGAGACTGAAGCCCACCACCACTTACAAGCTAGGGCAGTTATAGGGCTTGGGGGGAAAACTTTGTGGTTGGTGTTTCTAGGGAATAACTAAGGATTGTGGTTAAGTAAGTTAGGAGGAAGTCTTGCAGTGAAGTTAGGTGTTACATATGGCAGAATGTTTTGCAGTCTTGGCCTAGTTGGTAATTTTCCATCCTGGGGTAGCCAGGAAAATGATCTGAGCATTTAAGATGGCATTACCTGGGCTAACATTTCTGTCTTTTGATTATATATGGATAGTTGGATGGAAGAGGAAAAGAGGGCCCATAGTGTGAGAAGAGGAGTGTCCTAGGTCATCTGGCTACTTCCTGCTGAGACGGGCATATGTAATTGGGGTTAAAGTTATGTTGTGCCCTCTTCGGGGTTGAGGCTGCATACTCGCTGGTACTAAAGTTTATGAAATCTGGATTGGTGAAGCAGGAGGATGTTGTTGACACGTTTTTCTGTGTTTGGTGTGAATAAAGACATTTAGTCATTGGAAGACAAAATGGTAGACAAAGTTAATAAGACAAGGTTCAAAAGTGAGTAAGAGAAGGAAGAAGAGTAGAGATCTGAGAAATAGGGTATCCAGGTAGAGAGGGATGACCTCATCCACCATGAGTTGGTGGTCTGCCACTTGAGTTGGGTTGCTTGGTTTTGAATTCTACAGGCTGCTTCCTGAATTATGCCTGACTCATTAACAGAAAAACAACATTCTTCTTGAAGTTATAGACACGTTCCCCCTTCTTTAGCAGTTAATAGGTCGAGTGTTCTATATTGAAGTACTGCTTCTGCTAATGCTAATGAGTGTATTTGTCTTTGGAGACTGGCTATGGAAGTATATATGTCTTCTATGGTGTTAGAGAGGACTGCAGATATTTGTTGGTAATATGTGGTGGATGTATGATGCCAGCCACTCCTGTGCCTATGACATTTGAAATGCCTATTCCTGATAGTAGGGGTAAGTAAGAGATGGATTACTCTTTTAAATTTGATTAGCGATGAAGAGACTAAAGCCAATAAAGGGATTTGGAGGGTTTGATTATCAGGGTGGATACTAATATCTGGTGTTTGGTATACTAAGGTGCAGATGCCTGACCAATTAGCATTCAAGCAGAGATAAGAAGAAATACCACATAAGAACAATACTCCTGGATAGAAAGGCAAAAGTTATAGGAGATGGTGGTTATTAATCTTTCTTCCTCCTCTCTGATGTAAAGTTTAAATTCCCAAGTGGAGTAGCTATCTGCAAGGGTAGATCTGGTCAGGACCTGAAAGTGTATATTATTGTGAGGGCTTGTATATTTGTATTGTTGATATACCGTTAAAGACAAATAACTGAGGTCAACTCTTGTGGGTTGTTTAAGGTTAGAAATGAACACAAGGGGATGCCTGCACATTTGTGCCAAGGTTCCTCAGAGCTAAAGTGTTGCATCCTTTGTGTTAATTTGGTACATGGGTGACAGTTTGCACAGCAGAATGTGGCCCACTGACATGGAAAAGATGTGGATAGGTATCTTTTTCTATGGATGGACAGAAAACTTGATCCAAACATTGAGATGGTGGGTTATATGATTCCTGGAAGGCTGGAGAGTGAGCATATATTTACAGAGGTGAGGAGAAAGAGCTCCTAAAAAGAGTGTGAGAGAGGGATTGGAGAAGCACAGGATGCAATAGGGTACTGGAGTGGTTAATGTGACTTGGAAAATAATGGGTCCCCAAAGTGGAAGTTTGAGGTTTGTTGGTTGGAGATGGGTTTTAATAAGTTTTAGGAGATATGTTAAAAACTAAAGGCATGTAACAGCCTTGGTAAATTGTGGGGTTGTGATTGTAGTCCATCTTTTTTAGTTTTTCAAAGTCAATGGGTTCTATAAAAGTTTCTGCTAGAAATTTGAGCTGTATGTTCATGTTATTTTGGGTCCAAGAAGCTAAGTTGAGTGGGATGGTGTGAAGCTTTGTGTTTGGGTTCACATGTAAATCCAGCAACTGGGTATGTTTGTGTTGTTTAGGAATTGGTGTGTGACATTGATGATGGAAGTTCAGCTATCAGGGGATAGTGTGAGAATGATATGTATGCAGTAGTGACTATTAAAATAAGACGCCAATATAGGGGTTAAGTTTCATGATGTAATACTTCAGGTAGATGTAGCACTTCCCAAGGCAAAATAAACGTTAGAAAGGAATAAAAATGGATAAGGTCAAGAGAAAAATTGTACAGATCTCCCTGTAGCCAAAGTTTAGCAATTACTGAGAGTAGCTCATTAATTGAGGTAAGAGGATCATTAGTGGGGTAAAGAGTAAGATTAGAAAGGAGGATATATAAGAAGTCATTGAAGGCAGGGTTCATTTGCTCAGGGAAGGAGGAAGGTCAACGGGGTGCTACAGTTTGAGCTTTTCTTATAGCAATGCTTTATAATGCAAGCGAAGATGAATATATAACAGCAACTACTGGCAGTAGTATTAAAAGAACATCCATGTAAAATATTAAATCTGGACACCTATTTTTTAATGGTTTTTAGTTGGAAGTTTCCGTCGGAGAGAGGAAGGTCTTCTGGGTTGGTGGAAGAGGGTTTCCAGGACTTTAGGGTTGTAGCCAATATTTCTTAACAAACCTTAAAAATGCATTGGAATACTTGAAGTTGGGCCACAGTGGCCAGGGGAAGTGGTGTGGATGTGGGTCCTGGAGGGGCGCATATGCATTTGTTTGTACATGTGCATCTTCTGTGACTTTGTGAATGTCTTGAGTAAGATATGTGTTCCTTTCTACATAGACATCTTTGTCCCTTTGTATCTTTAATTAATGTTTGTATTTGTCTGTCTAAAAATCAGAATTCATTACTGCCTAAAGAGTTAAATTATAGATATAACCCTCCTTTTTTGTATGACCATTTAAGTTGATGGCACAGAAAGTGTCTGAGAAAGGTGTGTGAGTCTAATGAATTCCTTTCTAGTGGGTTTTGATAAATTGCCGTTGTTATCTAGCGGGATATATTTATGGTGAATTCATCATTATAACGATCATTTCTCCATTGGCAGATGGGGCAGTACAATTGGAACTTAAGTTTTATTAAAGTAAATAATTGGATTATTTGGGCTTTGGGGCATAATGCTGATAATGTCCCAAAAGAATAAAGTCTGAATTGCTTTAATAAGCTAAATCCTGACCTGTTCTTTAGACAGGTAGATAAGGTTTGAAAAATTAGTATATAACTTTGGATCCAAATTTGTTTTAGGCAAAGAAGTGAAAGGGAACTTAGGATTGAGGGGGCTTGGCCCCATAAAATATTTCCCAAGCAGAGAAAATTGAGGGCTCGCATAGCTATCACTTTTATGTTGGTTACACTGTGCTTTTGTTTAACATGATAAAAAAAAAAGCAACCCAGATGTAATGGAGGAAAGATGGTGGGGAAAGATATTCTCTCACTGTAGTTCTTCCATCCCTAACACATTTTAGGATTAAAGTTTTTGATCCTTCCTTCACTTCCTCCAGTTTTTAGAAAAAGGCAAAAACAACATTGTTTTGTATTACATTCCATATGTTTGAAGTTACTTGGTTAAATATAAACATCTTCTTTTCATCTAAAAATGTTTTTAACATAGAGTATAGGGCAACCCCCTTGGGTCTGCTCCCACTGTGGAAGCTTTTCTGTCCTCTCAATAAATTCAGCTTAAAAAAATATAAAGAAGGGATAGGGATCATGGCAAATTATGAAAGAGAGAAAATGTGATAGAAAAGAATGTAATTTTAGTTTGATTTTACGTAATGGGTTGAGAAGACATTTTCACTCTCTTTTTTTTTTTTTTGAGTTGGTGTCTCACTCTGTCGCCCAGAACTGGAGTGCAGTGGCTGCTCCCGGCCACTGCAGCCTCAACCTGCTGGGCTCTGGTGATCCTTCCGCCTCAGCCTTCCAAGTAGCTGGAACTACAGGTGCGCTACCACGCCCGGCTAATTTTTTTGATTTATTGTAGAGATGAGGTCTCGCCAAGTTGCCCAGGCAGGTCTCGAACCGGCGGGCTCAGGCAATCCACTCACCTTAGCCTCCCAAGGCACGGGATTACAGGCTGAGCCACCAAGCCTGGCTGAGAAGACATTTTCTTAGCATTTAGGAGATTTAGGAGACTCTGGAATTTTTGTCAGTTGAAGACAAGTAGGTCCTTGGGAAATGAAGTATATTTAGAAGGCCTTGGTGTGGATGGAGGTGTGTGAAGTGTAGGATTGGGGGTACTTTTTAACTTTGAATTGTGTATTTAGTGTGTAAGTTCTATAACTTTAGTTACAGTGGGTATGGTGAGTATAACCTGGTGGGGTTCTTTCCATTTGGGGGTTAGTGGACTGCTGGAGTCTGTTATCCAAACTCATTCTCCTGGTGGTAGGCATGGAGAGGATGCAGGGGTGTCCACATGTGGTTTGGGAAGATTGGTATTTGCATATTCTCCTAGTAAGTTTCAGGTAATGTGTAAGGTGAGCCAGATGTCTTTAATAAGAGGAGGCCCCTGTGAGAAGGGGATTGTGCAGGACAAAATGTCGGCCATACATGTACTCAAATGGGCTTAGATTGAGAGGTTTTCGGGGAAGAATTTGAAGTTTTATTAGAGCTAGAGGCATAAGTGCAGGTCAATCCAGTTCAGTTTCAAGAATTTGCTTTGTGAGGTGGTGTTTTAAAAGTGCATTGACCTGTTCTACTTTACCGGATGATTGTGGCTGGTAGGGACTATAGAAAGCCCATTTGATTTCTGGGTCTTTGGTTAATTTGGGGGATAAGGCCATGACAAATGCTGGCCCATTGTCAGACTGAATGGAGGTAGGAAGTCCAAATCATGGGATAATTTGTGTTAAGAGAGATTTGAAAACATCTTGAGAATTTTTGGAGGTAGTAGGGATAGCCGTTCTGTGAATGTGTCTACAGCTGTTAACAGATAATGAATTTGTTTGACAGCATTTGAATGAAGTCAATTGGCCAGTCCTGAACTGGGAGATGCCCCCTTGCTTGGTGGGTTGGGAAGGATGAAGGTTTGACAGCCCCCTGGGGAAATATTTGACTGTTTGACTGCATGTGGGGCAGGTTTGGGTTAGATGTGTGAAAGTGGAAGACACAGATAGGGTGAAGTGAGTGTGAGTTTGTAACAATTTGAGTAAGGTATCATGTCCAATGTGAAAGAGGGCAAGTATTTGTGTGAGAATGTCTTTTTCTTGAGATTGAGAAAGAACCAGTTTGTTTTGTAGGAAGAACCATCCTTCTCTGAAGAACTTTGACAGAAGTAAGGGTTTGAATTTCACTGGGATCCTATGAGGGTGTTAGGATGGGAAATATAGGCAGTAAGGAGAAAGATAGAAGGGCAGCAGCTTTTGCTGCTGAGTCAATGAGACAATTTCCTGTGAGATCAGGTCCGGGTCTTTTTGGTGTCCTTTGCATTGAATAACTGCTGCAGCTTGGGGAATTTTGACTGCTTGTAATAGTTTGTGAAAAGTTTTCCATTGATAACGGGGGTTCCTTTGGTAATAGGGAATCTTCTTTCTTGCCATATGGCGGCATGAGAGTGGAGGGTAGGGTAGGTATATTTAGAGTCCGTGTAGATGTTGAACATCTTGTTTTTTAGCTAGACTGAGTGACTGTGTGAGAGCTATTAATTCTGCCTGTTGGGAGGTGGTGGGTGGGGGAAGAGCATTGGCTTCTAGGAGTTTGTCTTGGCAATGATGGTGTAGCCAGCTTTGGGTCTAGGGTTTTTGTAAAAGCTGCCATCTATGTACCAGTTTGGTGTGGAGTTGATGGGAGTTTTAGAAATGTGTTGGAAGGGTTGGATACTTGTGTCTAGGATTACAAGACATGAGTGCTGTGGTTCCTGTCTTGATGTGGGTTTGGGAATACGGTTGGCTGGGTTAAGAGTTTTGCATTTTTTAAAAAAATTAATGGGTTATTAATAAAGAGTGCATATGTTTGTTGTAGGTGAGAGGGTGGCAGAGAGTGCAGGGAGTGGTGACTTATAAGATCATGTATATTGTTTGAAAAGGAGAAAGTTATATGTCGGTAGAGTGTTAGTTTTAATGCTTCTGTTGTGAGGAGTCATAATGGCCAGCTTTGAATGACAGAGTCAAGTTGTTTTAACAGGTATGCCACAGCTTGTGGGGTATCACCATAAGACTGGCATGAAAGTCCAAGGGTAATATTGTATTCTGTGTGTATATATAAGGTGGGAGGTTTGGGAGGGTTTGGTAGCTCAAGGGCTAGGGGCTTTTAGAAGGGTCTCTTTCAGTCTGTGAAAATGTGAATTAATTGGGTGTGAGGGGTTTAAAGGCTCGTGGATAGAGAGGTTAGGCTAGCAGACCAAAATTGGGTATTCATATTCGAAAATATTCTACAAGTCCTATAAAGGTAATGAGGTTCTTTATTTTGTACTGGGCATGGGGATGTCATGGATGAGATGTTTTCTGTGTGCAGGGATGGCTCGGGTTGTAGGAGTTACAGTAAGTCCAAGATAGGTTATTTCTGTTTTGGCAATTTGGGCTTCGGTGGGAAAGACTTGATATCTGAGTTTTCTAAGGAAGCTGAGTAATTGAGAAGTATGTTGAATGCAAAGATCATATGAGGGACTGCATAGGAAAAGGCCATCAACATATTGTAGAAGGATACTGGGGGCTAAGTCAAGGTTAGATAGGTCTTGAGAAAGGACTTGACCAAAGAGATGAGGACCATGCCTATAGCCTTGTGGCAGGACTGTCAAGATTAATTGGGTGGTGTTCTGTGAATCCGGATCTACCTAGGTAAAGAAGAGGAGGCTTTGGCAGGCCAGGTGAAGGAGAATGGTGAAAAAGCCGGAATGTTAGGTAGGTGGGATGTAAGAGAGTACAGTGTAGGGACTGGAACAATGGGGTGAATGGGAATGAGAACTTGGTTAACAATATGCAGGTTTTGGATAAGCTGGTATGAATTATTTGGGTTTTATCTTTTTTTTTTTGAGTTGGAGTCTCACTCTGTCACCCAGGTTGGAGTGCAGTGGCACTCTCACGGCCACCCCAGCATTGACCTGCTGGGTTCCAGTGATTCTTCCACCTCAGCCTCCCAAGTAGCTGGAACTACAGGTGCGCACCACCACACCTGGCTAATTTTTTATTTATTGTAGAGATGAGGTCTCGCCAAGTTGCCCGGGCTGGTCTCAAGTCCGTGGGCTCAGTCAACTCACTTGCCTTGGCCTCCCAAAGTGCTGGAATTACAGACTGAGCCACCGAACCTGGCTTATTATTTGGCTTTTTAACAGTTAGTATGAAGGTGTTGTGAGGGGAGTCAGTTGATTTTAGGATATTCGCTTGGAGAAATTTGGAGATGATGGGTTAGACCAGATGGACTTATAGGGTATTGGGATTGATTAAGGTAGAAAGAGGGATTTTGTAAATTGACCATGATGGGAGTATTGTGGCTTGTAACGCTGGCTGTGGAAATGTCCCAAACTATAGGATTTATGGAGGGAAGGAGAGAGGAAAGGGAGGATGAGGAAGAAGGGGGGGTGGGCCTCTGGGTGGCAAAGTAAAATAAAGGGGGTGAAATTATACGGGGGTTGTGAGGGGTAGAACTGTATGGAAGTATGAAACTTTGTTAGGATGTCCCTTCCTACCTTCCTAGTATAGGTGTGGGGCACTGTGGCATGACTAAAAAGGAATGAGTGAAGGGCATATTGAATAGAATATAGAGTAAGGGCTTGGTGATTTTAGGAGTGAAAGTTATCCCACCTACCCTGACAACAGAGATAGAGGAGTTAAGGAGGGGTCCTGTGTATTCCGGCAAAACTGAATATGAAGCTCCCAAGTCCAGTAAGAAAGATACAGGCTAGCCAGGCTCGGTGGCTCAGCCTGTAATCCCGTGCCTTTGGGAGGCTGAAGTGAGTGGATTGCCTGAGCCCGCGGGTTCGAGACCCCCCTGGGCAAGCGAGACCTCATCTCTACAATAAAAATCAAAAAATTAGCCGGGTGTGGTAGCGCACGCCTGTAGTTCCAGCTACTTGGAAGGCTGAGGCAGAAGGATCGCTGGAGCCCAGCAGGTCGAGGCTGTGGTGGCCGGGAGCGGCCACTGCACTCCAGTCTGGGCGACAGAGTGAGACTCCAACTCAAAAAAAAAAAAAAAAA